>CAXKVR010000182.1:0-19607 GCA_964058845.1 Carex sylvatica
TGTTTTTATTAGTGGCAGGGACAAAATTGAATGGAAGTGGTCAAGCAGTGGAGAGTACACAGCATCCTCCATATACAGAATCATGGTCAGGGGCTGGAAAAATTAAGTCTATACACATGGCGATTTGGAGGCTACCAATACCCCCTACTGTGAGGATATTTGTGTACCTGCTACTAAAGGAGAGGATTCTGATGGAAAGCATGATGCAGAGAAGGAATATGGGCACTGACGAGGGCTGCCACATGTGCCAGAACTGCCCCTTGGAGTCAGCCCTCCACCTAATGTATCTATGTCCAATTTCTGTGCAAGTATGGTGTGAAATCGTGGCAATAGTAGGGAATAGAGTCATGGTACCGGCTTCCTTAGTCACTGAAGGTTTGTCTCAATCAAGAGAGCATGAATCAATGCATGGGAGTCATAGTCAGTGCAAAAAATGAACGGGGGGCGTTATTTTTCTGTGCTTGCTGGCATATTTGGAAGAGAAGAAATAAAAAATCTTCTCAGGATCAGTAATCACAGCACGATTATTGGCTGAGAGGATTGTGGCAGAAGCAAGGCTTTGGCTCAAATATTGCAATGCAGGCACAAGGCGCTTAATGGTTATAAATCTATTACAGGATCCGGATTATATATGTGCTGTCTAGATGCTATATGTTAGGTTTTATTGCAATTTTATAAAGTAATTGATGTGTAAACCCTGCTATCTTTAGAGTGTGTAGTAGGGTTACTGGTACGAGAATGGTACACAGTAGGGAATGTTGATGTTCCAAGTTCCAACGTTGTTTTTTTTACTGGTATTAGAAAATTTCAATAGGCAGCTGCTGCCAATTTTTTTTTAAAAATAAAAAATTATTAAATAATATAGTGTAACAGAAAGTGTGGCTGGGATTTTCAATAGCATAGATGGATCCGAAAAAAAAATTCCACACCTTAACACTGACTTGGCCATAGACAATCCGGAAAATCTCACACACTCATTCAGTTTTCCTATATTTTGTTTAAATAATTTCTATAATGAAAAATTCCCAAGAGAGAGAGAGAGAGATGAGATAGGTTATTGACATCTCTGACATGGAAACCGAGATGACGAATAGCATTGCGCAGGCTTCTGACATTGGCAGCGCCATAGTCGAGCAGTGTTACCGCTGGTAAGAGTAGATGAAATGAGCTGAGGTAAGCTACTGTAAGGTATAGGGGCAGAGAAAGCAATAACTGAGTATATATAGCAAAAGTAAATAACAGTACCAATGCAAGCGTACTCTGGTGAGAGGAGGAGAAGGTGGTGGTGGAGGAACGGAGCGTGAAGGAGCGCTTCGATCTTTGTCAATAGCTGACAGAGGTGGCGGTGGCGGCTGTGGAGGAAGAGGGAGATAGAGACACAGCAAACGGCGGCGCCTCCATCGTGGCGCTCTAAGTTCTGTCTCTATCGATCGGAGGATTGGATTTCTCAGTTTTACGGGCCGAATAAAAGTAAATGAAAATAAATTTGGGCCTTTCGACCGTGATTGGGCTCGAAATTTCTTCGTCTCTTTTAGCCCTTAGGGTCTTCTTGTGATCAATAGCAAACATGCGCACATATAGTATATTTTTATTTTTTTTTCTTATTTGCAAAATTATATTTATCATTGTACTCAATATAAAACAACAATATTTTTAACATGTGAAACAACTTTTGTGCGTAGCATAGAGTAATGAATTATTTTATTTTGAAAACACGTGTCAAGATAATTAACAAATGCATGATTTGTATTGCATTATTCTTTTGAAAACACGTGTCAAGCATGTTCAACGGACTGTATTGCATTCTTCTTTTGGTGGCATGTAATTATCAATATTAGAGCGAAACAACATATAATTACTAGGCCAGCGGTAAGTTTGCGTTATGCAAGACCCGGTTATAATTGTAAACCGCCATCTGTTAATTAGTGCATATCAATGTAACAAAAAATCAAAATTAATTTTGGTTTGTTTGGCTTGGTTGTCAATATTTTATTAGGCCGATTCTTGTAATTTTATAAATGAAATTAATTTCGGTTTGACTATATTTTTTTTCGGTGTGAGCCGAACTAACAACTCAATGAACGTATGATATCCAATCTGAAATTTATTTATGACATTACTTAATTATATAATTAAGAGAAATATTCTGGTCTCCCAAGCCGTCATACCTGAGCGCGTCTTTCAACTAATTTAACAGAAAAAATATTTCAATTTTGTTTAACTTCCATTTGCAGCATTCATATTCAAACTTTTAAAATTTTATTAATAACATTTTAAAATGTTATTCACAAGTATTTAAACCTTTATATGCAACCAATAAAATTTTAAAAATGTGTAATTTTAACTCTTAACTGCTTTTATCTTCAAGCCAAATCGTGTAAAAAAATTGATCACATTTCTTCGTGGATCTCATTTGAAAGATCGTGTAAACAATATTTGTATTTTTAGATTCATAAAATTGATCACAAATTATCGAAAAAATGAACGAGAATGATCAAAGAAAAAGAAAAACTATGGGTGAAAATATTTTTTTCTTTTTAGCTTGAATACAAAAGTAGTTACAAGTTATAACTACACAGATTTAGAATTAAATTGCTTGTAGACAGAGGTTTAAATGCTTGCGAGTAGCATTTTAAAATATTAGAAACAAAACTTTAAATTTGAAAAAAGAGAAATCGCAGAGATTATTTGGAATCGCAGCAGATTTATTTCCTTGTCTTTCTCTATATACACGCGTAACGCATCTCCAGTTCTCCCAACCTAGTCTTATCAAATTTACCGTACCATACCACGTGTAAAACGGAATATAATACACAACACAACAAAGACAATGACATGTACAGTATGGTTGTTGGGTCTTAGATGAAACCAAACGCTAAGAGAAAAACTTTAACAACAGAGGCCTAGGGTCTACAGAAAAGCAATGACAATTAATGTATATGGTTCTAATAATGATTCTACACATATTTCATGTGTATCTTGTGAATTTCCGCAAATTCATTTAACAATTTTATAACTAGCACCCTGCAAATTTGAACTCACTGATTTTGAAAATTTTCAAAACTTGATGCTTGATCAATTCAACACAAACCATTTATTTTAAGGTCTATACAATCAACTCATAAGCGTAAACTAAGAAAAATAGTAGAACTTTAGAAATAATAAAACAATTAAAGATAGAACTAACAAGACCACTTATCCTATGAGAAATCTATCTAATTAAAAAAATAAATATTACTTGAGAAGCAAGAAATTCATTTAATTCTGAATCGCCATCCATCTCACCCTTTTCTTTGGATTTCTCGAGTCCTCTCAACAAGAAACAGATTATTTACAAACTATCAATTGAAGGAAACATAATCAAACAAATTAAACACTAAAAAAACAATCATTAGAACCTGAAAATCACCAAAGAGATCATACAGTTTATTTTTCTTGTCTCATTTTTGTCAAGTGGTCTCATGGTGACAAACTTGACGAGTTTTGACGAGATCTATCAATTTGACAAACTTGAACAGCTTTTCGAACACCAGTGTCGTCTTGTTCACGCGACAAGAAGGTATGCACTTTTCGTGAGAGTAAAAAGTGACTTTTCGCGACGGAATACCGTCATAAACGTATTTTTTTCTTTTAGTGACGGTACTTTTAACGACGGACTACCGTCATAAATGCACTTTTTCTCTCGCGAAAAGTGCCTACCTTGTTGTTTTGACGTCAAGTGGTCTCATGGCGATGAAGGATCTAAAGCATTTGACGAGTTCTGGCTTGTGCATTTAGGGTCTAAAGAGAAGCGGCTAGGCTTAAAGAAACAGATCTCGGAGAAAGAAAGAAATTACGGTGGCACTGAAAGAGGGGAAGCGAGATTGACTGCGCAAGAGATGAAAAAATCCTAGACGGGAGTTGAAAAATTTGAAGGAGACAAAATAAGGAGAGGAGCGGCTAATTGAGAGAAAAAAAATTAACCAAGAACCGTCGTTTATAAACGACCGTTCCTGATAGTACACAATCAAGAATGGTTGTTTAAAAAAAACAGTTCCTAATAGGTCAGAACAAATCAGGAACGATCGTTTATAAACAACCGTTCTTGATTGTGTTGATTGTACACAATTAAGAATGACTGTTTATATAAACGACAGTTCCTGATTTGTTCCGACCTATCAAGAACGGTTGTTTATAAATCAAAAGTGTGCTTACCACATACTTAACCTCATCGTGAATGCAGGCCTTAAAATAAAAGCCGTAAACCTATTGATAATTAAATTTAAGGATGCTCTTAACCACATTGTTTCAAACCAAGAAAGAAAGACAATGGTTTACGATTATGTGTGGCCAGTATGGATTGAGCAAGTTGAGAGTACCTTGGGATAAAGATATCCATTGAAACTCTACCTATAGGATGTTGAACCGATGTCTTCCTTACTTAACAGTCATAGGGGAGATTTTGAGAAGCTCCACCCCCGAGAGAATGGCATTGGATCCCACCGACGAAGAATGAGAACAACTACAAAGGCTTAGAAATTTTCTAGGAATCTTTTTTACAGTAACCGTCCAACTATCCTGCTCGTACTCACCGACGTTATTTGAGTTGCTCAAACATCTCTATAACATCTCCAAGGTATATCGTGAATTGTAACAACTAAATCCCATGATAAATCTCTCACGCCGATCATAGATGCCATGAAATAAAAATTTCTAAAATAATGGGAAGATGTATCCCTCCTGACCATTATCGCAAGCTGCCTCAACCCGGCATACAAGTATTTCATGATCAGAATAGTTGAAATGTACAAAGAGAATATATATTTAGACAAAACCGGAGTGGATACATACATGAATTCGAAGTTCAATGAGATGTTTAACTTATACAACTCAAGAATGGGTGATAACCAAAACCCGTCTTCGTTCTGTCCCGCTGCTAGTTATGAATATAAATATACATGTATTTTTAATCTTTATTATTTATAATATCTACATTATTTGTCCACTAATTATTTTTATTTTTTAATAGTTCCACTTTCAGGAGCACTAGCAGTGATGGATTGTTAGCTGATTTACAGTCCAAGAGCGAACCGCACACATCCACAAAGGAGTTATTGAGCTATACTTCGATGCGCAACGAAAGTGAACAGTTTGACATCATGGCGTGGTGGAGGAGGAATGCAAGGGCCTATCCAATGCTGGCGATGATGGCCCGTGTTGTATTTGCAGTGCCCGTATTAACTGTCCCTTCCGAAAGTTGTTTTTGTTAGTTTGTAATAATCTAGAAGTCAATAATACGATAAATTATCATAAAGCTTTGTTCATGAATTGAGTGATTAAATAAACTGTCATTTTGTTGCCTTGAATATTATTACATTTATGAATCATTCCTTTATCTGACTAGAGTCAATAACTGGAATTGTGAAACTTCATAATATAGATGTTATATATTCTTAAAAGTCACTAACCGAGGTAATTAGCAGGAACACTAATTAACCGTTACAAGGTTAGTATGTGGATTAAAAGATGGTCAAGTTTTACAGACCACTGACAAGAGATGTCATTTTAATCACATAGATACATGTTCTAGGAACATGGTATTTGACAGACCCCGAATGAAACATTAAATGGAATTGTGTATGTGTCATTAATGTTTTCATTCAGTGTTAAGTTCTAAAGTATGAGGTATTCATCTTTCCTACTAAGAGATGTGTATGTGTGATTGTTATCTAACGCTGTCGGTAAAACGCAGTTATAACGGTAGCTTTTCGGTACACATAGCTTAGCTGAGGTAGTGATGGTTTACCAAAAGTACTATTGTCCCTCGTATCTCTATACGAGCTATAGCATCACTGGGCCCCTTGATAGAGTAAGATTATCTGCTAGCGGTATAATTACAAGAGTAATTATATTTGATAATCTGCTCAAGATCAAGAAAAGATTAAGTTTGCAAGGATGACACACACCTACCTTGAAACTGATCTGATAGCTATGAGACGAAAGAACTGACACGAGTAAAATAGTTTACTGGATCGTG
Organism: Carex sylvatica; assembly: GCA_964058845.1. Taxonomy (NCBI): domain Eukaryota; kingdom Viridiplantae; phylum Streptophyta; class Magnoliopsida; order Poales; family Cyperaceae; genus Carex; species Carex sylvatica. The sequence goes on from CAXKVR010000182.1 coordinate 6,017, forward strand.
ATATTGTACAGTACAGCATCATCTGTGTAATTGGATGGTCATGACGCGTTATGCCAGATGCCTCTCATGATTATAGAAGTTAAAACAGTTTTAATTCTATTTACCAACATAACACAGATCCTATTGGGTCACACCGTATAGGAGCTAACCGGAGAATCTTATTGATTAATTATAAATTGATTATAATTAATATTAAGATGGTTATAATTAATTATACGTGTTATAATTAAATTATAAATGTCATATAAATTGGCAAAGCAAAAACAAAAGGTTAATTTATAAACGTACCCGTTACGTTGTATAAAAGTTACCGAAACAACAAACCGCAAGAAATATAATTGTTCAGAATAATTATACGGATGTTAAATTAAATTTGGGCCAAGGGCATTTTGGTCTTTTTACACATGACATGTCATCATCCTTATCCACATGACATGTCATCATCCTTATCCATTCAATGGCATTTCCGTAAATGGCATTTTGGTAAATGGCATTTCCGTAAATGGCATTTTGGTAAATGGCATTTCCGTAATTCCTAAACCTCCTCAAATGCCTATAAATAGAGGGGTGAGGGTAGAGAGAAAAGTTGCTAATTCACATCGTATCGGATTGTCAGATCGATTCGAGTTTCTATTTTCTCTCTTTTTCGGTTGCGGTAGTTTACGGGATTCGGGATTCGGAAATAATAGATTTGCGAAAGTCGCGGTATTTCTGTTTTTGCTTATTAGTGAATCAGAATAACTGCGGGTCGTGAATAGTGTTATTTCGTCCTTTTCTCGGTGAATAGTGTTTTTGCAGAAAACCGCAGTTTACGGTATTTCTGGCAATAAGAAATAAACCGCTCTCTGGTTAGTCCTGGTGGATAACCGATAGAGGTATCACACGTGTGATACTCCGAGACGAGTCATTCCCTGGTGTAGCTCTTCTCGCTCGGTCTGCTTTCCAATCAGAATTTGGAAACAAGGTATATACAAGTTATATTAATCTATTTAACTGGTAAGTAGATTAATGTTTTAGAAATCAATTATGGAGTAGATCTGTAAAAGGATTAAATAGGGTTCTGATGTCAAAGGAATACGGAAGGTGGACCCCTTGGAATGTTTCCTGACATACCCCGTTTAATCCTTGGATTAAGATTAGAAGTAAAATTTTTGTTTTACGTTCTTTCCGCACTTAATCAAATCAATGGGTTTGAACTGTCAAAACCCCAACAGTGGTATCAGAGCACAAGGCTCTCCCGCTGATTGATTTTCTAAAAGTTATAACTTATGCAAATTAGATGCATATACCGCATATCGGTTTAATTCTTACATTTGCAGCTTAAGTCCAAACCGATTAGAAATGAGATTTTCTTGGTTCGGTTCTACCGACTAAGAAAGTTAAATTAGATTTAAGCTTTCTTTATGCTTTCTTATGAAATGTAAACTTTTACATTTCTTGGATCGGTTTTCCGACCGAGAAAGATAAAATAGGATTTTATGCTTTCTTTATGTTTTCGTTCTAAAACTTTCAACTGCGTTTGAGTATATCTAAGAATGTGATGAAGCAATAAAGTACCTGAGTAAGAGCTGTTAATCTCCACCCGTAAAAGACAAGGTTAATGTCAAGAAAAGTCTCGGCTTTTCGACTAACCCCTTTTACGTGTCCTGATAGCTGGCCCAAAGGGAACTTTGTCACGTTACCAAATTACTTTAACGCTTTTGAAATGGCAAAATGTAACTCTTTCGCCTTTTCGAAAACCTTCGGATAAGTAAAGTTCATCGAAGAATGTGATGAAGCAATAAAGTATCTTAGTAAGAGCTGTCATTTCCACACCGTAAAAGAGATGGTTCTGTCTAGGAAAGACTGAGTCTAAGAGGTCCTCGTGACCCCGGTCTTTCTTGGGAGCCCCTTTTACATGTCCTAATGGCTGGCCGAAAAGAAACTTTGTCACATTACCAAATTGCTTTATGGACCGAAAGAATATCTGATTTTAAAACATATAAATTGTTTATGTGCTTTAAACGGTATGAATAAGAACTGAGCATAGCTGCAAAATAAAGAATTAGTAACTGATAAATAATATACCTGACTTGGTCCCGTATATAAGTAAATTAGATTTACTGCTTTGATATGAAATGTATAAATTAGATTTATCGCTTTCAAAGGAACCGTGAAAGAACGTGATGTCAAAGAAAGATTTGTGCAGGAACTCACCTTTGTCTTTCTGGCAGACGACTTTCACGTGTCCGTAAGAATGTCTAAAGTCAGTTACAAGAACTGACTGCTTAACAAAGCTAAGCATGTGAAATAGATTTTGATGCCGAAGGAATACGGAGGGTGGACACCCCTGGAATGTTTCCTGACATATCTATTTTAAAGATTGCTGGCACTGTTAAGCATAAACACCAACCCATTAATTAAGTAATATGCCCTTCCTACTCTATCCTCCTCACATCATTGTTCATTGGTTGACGGGTCTTGCTCAGCAAGCGTCGCCTTTTACCTTTGGTGGTCGAGGGTTATGTCCGACATATCAAACCAAATAGAGTGAGGTTACTTACCAATGATTTCCAAAACAGTTTTGGGCTTGGGGCAAAGTCTTCGTTAAAAACACGTGATGTTTTAACGAAACCAAGAATCACAAGAAGATGTGATTAGCAAGTTTGCTTACCTGAAAATAACTAATGGCTGAGTCATGCGTAAAAGCTGGCTTGTACATTAATGAAGATAGGGATCTTGGTCCTACTACAAATGGGAATAGAACAAAATTGTAGTGGGAGTTTTATTATTTGAATAAAGCATTACATGAACAAAGCTAAAAATCTTTACATTTTAACGTTGTAGAACATGACTAAATGAAACGTCTTTCTCATTACGTTCCTTACTCGAAAAGAAAGACACACGTAAGAAAAAGGAATATGTTCTGAATACACCGGTCCCTACTAAAATAGTAGAGAGCAGCTCTATCAGTACTCACATGCTTCGTAGGACAAGCAATGTTGAGAAGCTGAAGAAGCTTAACTGTTCGTTGAGCCACGAGTTGGACACGGACATTATCCTGAACTCACTTCCTCCCAGCTATTCGGGGTTCATCGTGAACTCCCATAAGCATGGGATGGATAAGAGCTTGCAGGAGCTCCAAGGGATGATTGAGGGTCAAGGATGGGGACATAGAGAAGAGCTCTCATGTCTTCATGATCCAAGAAGGTGGGAGGAAGATCAAGAAAGCGAAAAAGGAAAACGGCTACTAAGTACAAAGGCAAAGGGAAGCAGGTTCTTAATCAGAACACTCCCAAGATAAAGTTCTCTGCTTTCTATGACTGCTATTACTATAATAGCAAGAGTCACTGGAAGAGAAACTGCCCGAGGTATCTGGAAGATCTGAAATCTGAGAGAGACTCAGAAGTTTCAGTCTCTGGTATCAATGATATTGAAGTTAATGTTGCGACCTCTTTTAATAATTTGGTATTGAATACCAGATCATGTGCTCATATTTGTATGAATATGCACGCACTAATAAATAAGAGGAAGTTACGCAATAAGGAAGTACAACTCCGAGTTGGAAACGGAGCATGAGTTGCAAGCCGTTACAGTCGGTATGATAGAGTTGTATTTGCCTAGCGGGCTTGTAAATGGAATTAGAAAATGTATATTTTGTTCCAAGCATTTCCAGAAACATCATTTCAATCTCGTGTTAAGAGATGAATGATTTCTCTTTTGTTATAAAAGATAATAGATGTCTATTTATAAAATTGAGACATATTATGGATCCTCTTGTATGATGAATGATCTATATATATTGGAAATGAACAAACCCGTGTTTAACATCAATAACAAACGACTCAAAGCATCTCATGAAAGTACGACTTACATGAGGCATTGTCGCCTTGGTCATATAAATGAGAAACGCATCAAGAAGTTACAAGAAATTGGATTTCTTGATAGATTTGATCTTGAATCAATTAAACACGTGCGAATCTTGTTTACATGGAAAAATGACCAATGTGTCTTTCTCCAAAAGGGGCGAAAGGGCAAGTGACTTATTAGGTATTATATACACGGATGTATGTGGACCTATGAGTACTTGTGCAAGAAACAGTTATTACTACTTTATCACGTTTACTAATGATTTCAGTAAATATGATTATGTCTACTTGATTAGACATAAGTCTGAATTCCTTGAAATTCTCAAAGGATTAAAGGGTCCTTGCAATGAAAGACTTCAGAAGGAACTCTGCTTTGGTCTTTCCGGCATCTCTTTAATCCTTGGCTCAAGACTGAAGTAGAAAATCAACTAAACAAAAGTATTAAGGCCTTACGATCGGACCGTAGAGGCAATTACTTGTGTTATGAGTTTAAAATGTACTTAAAGAAATGTGAGATAGTCTCACAGCTCACACCTCCGGGGACACCGCAATGAAACGGTGTTTCTGAAAGAAGGAATCGAACTCTGCTTGACATGGTTCGTTCCATGATGAGTAACACCACTCTTCCAAAATCATTTTGGGGACAGGCACTAGAAACTGCCGCACGAACAGTAAATATGGTTCCATCTAAGTCAGTAGAAAAGACTCCGTACGAGTTATGGTTTGGAAAATCTCCAAATATGTCTTATCTTAAAATATGGGGTTGCGAAGTATTTGTCAAACGCCCGACGTCTGGCAAGCTTGATCCCAAATCTGACAAATGCTTTTTCGTAGGATATCCTAAGGAAACGAAAGGATATTACTTCTATTACCAGTCCGAGAACAAATTAGTTGTTGCTCGTCATGGTGTATTTTTGGAGAATGAGTTTCTCACAAAAGGAAGTAGTGGGAGTAATGTAATACTTGAAGAAATTCAAGATACATCACACAATACAATATCTGAACCAGATCAGATAATCCCACCACTTGATACTTCGGCTGATGAGCATCTGGGAGTACCAAATCCACAAGTAGCTGTGGAAGAGGTTCTAGTCCCGAGCTCAAGTACTTCAACGCAAGTTGAAGTAGAACTGGATCCGCATACAGTTGTGGATCAAGTTCGACAGCCCGAAGAACAAGTGCTACGTAGGTCAACAAGGACAGTCCATGCACCTGAGAGGTACTTGGGACTGCACGAGGTCTCAGTTTTTGATACTGAAGATCCTCTGACCTATGCGGAAGCAATGGATAGACCCGACTCTGATAAATGGCTAAAGGCCATGAGATCCGAAATACAGTCCATGTATGACAACACGGTCTGGAACCTAGTTGTACCACTTGATGGGGTGAAACCCATAGCTAACAAGTGGGTTTTTAAAAGAAAAACAGACATGGATGGTAGTATGACTGTATACAAAGCACGGCTTGTAGCGAAAGATTTCAAACAAATTCTCGGCGTAGATTATGATGAAACTTTCTCGCCTGTAGCTATGTTTAAGTCAATTCGGATACTCCTAGCAATTCCCGCATTTCATGATTATGAAATATGGCAAATGGATGTCAAAACCGCCTTCTTAAATGGAAATTTAGAAGAGGATGTGTACATGACACAGCTTGAGGGTTTTGAAGATCCGAAGAATGCTGGGAAGGTATGCAAGCTTCTGAAATCCATTTATGGATTGAAGCAAGCATCACGGAGTTGGAATCTTCAATTTGACGAAGAAGTCAAAAAGTTTGACTTCGTCAGATGCGAAGAAGAACCGTGTGTGTACAGGAAAACTAGTGGGAGTGTCATCGCTTTTCTAATCTTATATGTAGATAACATACTCTTAATCGGAAACGATATTCCTCTGTTGGAATTAGCCAAGTCTTCATTTAAGAAAGTCTTAACAATGAAGGACTTGGGTGAGACTGTCTATATACTAGACATAGAGATCTACTGAGATAGATCGATTTGACTCATAGGATTGAGTCAAAGCATGTACATTGACAAAGTGTTGAATCGGTTCAACATGCAGGATTCCAGAAGGGGATTCCTGCCAATGAGTCATGGTGTACAGCTTAGCAAGACTCAGTGTCTTTCGATAACTGATGAGCAAAAGAGCAATGAGTAGAGTACCATACGCTTTGGCTATGGACTCTATCAAGTACGCCATGTTGTGCACTCGCCCTAATAACTCGTACACTTTGAGTGTGACGAGTAGATATCAGGCTAATCCATGCTTGGAACATAGGAATACTTCCAAGAGAGTTTTTGGATCAAAAGTTTCTTAACAAACTTAGAGTGGTTCCAAGTGTTCAAGGCTCTGTGGACCTCTATTGAGACAACAATAGAGCTATAGCTCAGGCCAAGGAACCGAGAACGTACTCGAGATCCAAACGTGTTCTATGACATTATCACCTAAAACGAGAGATCGTAAACATAATAAGATGATTATAATTAATTATAAAAGATATAATTAATATAAAGGTAAAGTAAAGATTTGTAAAAATTGACACAATCAGCAACACAGCTGATCCACTCACGAGAGCCTCTTACTCAAGCCATGTACCAGATACATACTGCTTCTATGTGCTTAAAACACATAGGAGATTGGCTATGAGGTTTTCTTAAAGATCTGCGAGATCTTTTTAGAATATTAGAGATTCGTATAAGTAGGACCTACAATGATTGGCTCCTAGCTTAAGTGAGAGATTGTTAGTTTGTAATAATCTAGAAGTCAATAATACGATAAATTATCATAAAGCTTTGTTCATGAATTGAGTGATTAAATAAACTGTCATTTTGTTGCCTTGAATATTATTACATTTATGAATCATTCCTTTATCTGACTAGAGTCAATAACTGGAATTGTGAAACTTCATAATATAGATGTTATATATTCTTAAAAGTCACTAACCGAGGTAATTAGCAGGAACACTAATTAACCGTTACAAGGTTAGTATGTGGATTAAAAGATGGTCAAGTTTTACAGACCACTGACAAGAGATGTCATTTTAATCACATAGATACATGTTCTAGGAACATGGTATTTGACAGACCCCGAATGAAACATTAAATGGAATTGTGTATGTGTCATTAATGTTTTCATTCAGTGTTAAGTTCTAAAGTATGAGGTATTCATCTTTCCTACTAAGAGATGTGTATGTGTGATTGTTATCTAACGCTGTCGGTAAAACGCAATTATAACGGTAGCTTTTCGGTACACATAGCTTAGCTGAGGTAGTGATGGTTTACCAAAAGTACTATTGTCCCTCGTATCTCTATACGAGCTATAGCATCACTGGGCCCCTTGATAGAGTAAGATTATCTGCTAGCGGTATAATTACAAGAGTAATTATATTTGATAATCTGCTCAAGATCAAGAAAAGATTAAGTTTGCAAGGATGACACACACCTACCTTGAAACTGATCTGATAGCTATGAGACGAAAGAACTGACACGAGTAAAATAGTTTACTGGATCGTGATATTGTACAGTACAGCATCATCTGTGTAATTGGATGGTCATGACGCGTTATGCCAGATGCCTCTCATGATTATAGAAGTTAAAACAGTTTTAATTCTATTTACCAACATAACACAGATCCTATTGGGTCACACCGTATAGGAGCTAATCGGAGAATCTTATTGATTAATTATAAATTGATTATAATTAATATTAAGATGGTTATAATTAATTATACGTGTTATAATTAAATTATAAATGTCATATAAATTGGCAAAGCAAAAACAAAAGGTTAATTTATAAACGTACCCGTTACGTTGTATAAAAGTTACCGAAACAACAAACCGCAAGAAATATAATTGTTCAGAATAATTATACGGATGTTAAATTAAATTTGGGCCAAGGGCATTTTGGTCTTTTTACACATGACATGTCATCATCCTTATCCACATGACATGTCATCATCCTTATCCATTCAATGGCATTTCCGTAAATGGCATTTTGGTAAATGGCATTTCCGTAAATGGCATTTTGGTAAATGGCATTTCCGTAATTCCTAAACCTCCTCAAATGCCTATAAATAGAGGGGTGAGGGTAGAGAGAAAAGTTGCTAATTCACATCGTATCGGATTGTCAGATCGATTCGAGTTTCTATTTTCTCTCTTTTTCGGTTGCGGTAGTTTACGGGATTCGGGATTCGGAAATAATAGATTTGCGAAAGTCGCGGTATTTTTGTTTTTGCTTATTAGTGAATCAGAATAACTGCGGGTCGTGAATAGTGTTATTTCATCCTTTTCTCGGTGAATAGTGTTTTTGCAGAAAACCGCGGTTTACGGTATTTCTGGCAATAAGAAATAAACCGCTCTCTGGTTAGTCCTGGTGGATAACCGATAGAGGTATCACACGTGTGATACTCCGAGACGAGTCATTCCCTGGTGTAGCTTTTCTCGCTCGGTCTGCTTTCCAATCAGAATTTGGAAACAAGGTATATACAAGTTATATTAATCTATTTAACTGGTAAGTAGATTAATGTTTTAGAAATCAATTATGGAGTAGATCTGTAAAAGGATTAAATAGGGTTCTGATGTCAAAGGAATACGGAAGGTGGACCCCTTGGAATGTTTCCTGACATACCCCGTTTAATCCTTGGATTAAGATTAGAAGTAAAATTTTTGTTTTACGTTCTTTCCGCACTTAATCAAATCAATGGGTTTGAACTGTCAAAACCCCAACAGTTTTAGTTCGGCGAATAGGATCCTCTCTGATAAATGCAGTAAGTTGGGTGCACATGTTTTTGAGAGACTTGTGTGCTTGAAAGATTATATTGATGCTGAAAATCGCAAGCAACATCAAGATCAACAAGCATCATCATCCGAAGTCGATACTGAAGAAAGCAGTATCGAGACGCGGCTCGAGGCAAATTCAGATTCAGACGGTGCAGAAGAGAACGAATAATGGTATATGAATTAGAACTTCTATATAGATAGTGTCGGTATAAATTTTTAATATTTTTTAATCTTTATGGTTATTTTTTAAATTATAAATTTCTAAACATTTCAATTAGTTTTTAAATTATTTATTTTAAAGAAGAATTACTAACAAAAAAAAGTTATAATTCCGTCTATGTTATTTTACATAACCGGTCCCAAGTACGGAATAAAGGAGGAGGGTAACTTTTATTTTTTAATCTATTGTTTTAAAATAATTCATAATTATTTTTAAAGTAATTGATTTTAAAACTTTTTTATTTATATCTTGTTATTTTAAAGTAATTGAATTAAGATATTTTAAAGTAATTGATTTAAGTAATTAATTTAGGCAATATTATTTTAAAATAATTAGTAATTTTTATTTATATTTTATTATAACAAAATTTATTGAGTTCAAATATACAACCATGTCAAATGAATTTTTGTTTGAATGAATTTAAATTTATAATTTATTGTTTTACAAAGAAAAAAAATAGAAAAAAGCAGAAAACAACAGAAAAAAAAGAAGAAAAAAAGAAAAAAAAATCCGAACCGGACAGCCCTGCCTCTACCCGGAATGCCCTACCTCCGAACCCGAGATGGGCACGGGTTTGAAACGGACAGGGCATGATTTAAAAAAAAAAACCGTACTACCCGTCCCGTTGTACCCGTGTACACGTGTTGCCTGTGCCTATGTCCGTGCCCGTTTACAAAACACTATTCCATGACACTTTAGGCCTTGTGGTCACCAATAATAATTCCTAGCATGTGATTGAAGTTCATTTTAAGTAAAGATGTGGTCAAGTATTTTAATATAAATATTTACAAAAAAAAAAAAAAATTGGAGTTTCGTATGATCTCTCACGTGTTAGTTCTTATATGTGGTAAAATTTATTGTGAATGATTTAATTGCTGTGTTTCTTGAATCACGGTACATATATTTTGTTCAATAATTAAATTTATGACAACTCTATAGCACAGATGACTAGAAAAGACTAAAAAATCATAATACCTTTTCATGGATTTACTAAAAATTCTCTAAAGAATTCAATAGCTCGTGAATCTTCATTTAACCATCGGTAACTTTAGCATGGTGTCCGAGAACACTCCTTTTACTAAACTTTCTTGTTTCATATTTGAAATTCAGTGTTTTCTAATGAATTCATAATTTCATATCATCATCTAAGGTAATATCGTATTTATGTTTTAGATCAGGTTCATCTGATCAGAATATACATAAATATTAAAGAAATTACGTACATTTCAGCCATATAAATATTAATGGTCCCGTGTATTATTGATAAGTAAACCGGGGAAACAATTTAAATAGTATTTTTTTTATTTAATATTGTAATACCGTTTACTGATAAGTAACTCAATATTGGTATAGTAAATATTCTATGGACTGTATCCGGTTTTTCATCAGGAGGGTGCACGGGATTAATTTATTTGGTGCAACGACAACTTAAAAATTTGTTTGAAAATTCGTGTAAAATCGTTATTTATAAAACAAATATTTTTAATTGGTGATACGGTTCATTCATTTGAAACGGAAATGATTAATAGTTAAATATATATTACTCATGTTTAAAAAAATCGTTACTGATATATAAATGAGCAATTGGGTTAGATCGTCTTTAATTTCACAATAATACATTAATGCTAAATTAATGATGGTTACATTTAAAGTAATGAAAACATGCACATGTATTTTGTTTGGGGGAAAATAAATTTTCAATTTTAAAAATAAAAACGTTTTTTTTTTTTTAAATTTGAATTTTCGGGGGTAGGCGGGTACGGGTAGTTCGGGCGGGTACGGGTTTTGGGAGAAATAAATTTGAATTAAAAAAAAACATTTTAAATTTTTTTTGAATTTTCGGGTACAGGTAGGCGGGTAGTCGAGAATGGGTAGGCTGGTACGGCTAGGCGGGTAAGGGTTCGGTTTGGGCGGGGGGGGGGGGGGGGGGGTTCGGCGGGTAGGCTGTCCTGTCCGGGAGGGTACAGGTTTGGCACGGTCCGGATTATCACGGATTTTTTTTTTCTAAAAAATCGGTCTCGGCCCGTTTTAACCCCCACCCGGGTTACCTGTGTACCTGTTCCAAACCCAGGCACGGGTCCGGTCAGGCCGGGTACGGGCAGTGGACGGACCAATTCAGGTTCGACCCCCGGGGGTAATTTCAATACACTATGTAGGTGCATGGTCTCCATTACGAAATCCATATTTAATTTCAAGAGAAAAGGTCCTGGTCCACAGACCTTTGTTCACATTTTGTCCATAGCGCTATCCACTAACAGACTTCCAACGACAATTTTAAACTGTCTTAACCGCCTTATTTAATAACTTCCCAATCTCTTTCTTTCTCTGTTCTTTTTTCTCTTCTCAATTTTTCCGATCAATCTCTTCTCTTTCATCAAGTTCTCTGCTATGATAAATCTACATCTCTTTTCTTTCGTTCATCAAAATTTCTCTTCTGATCTGATCATAAGAGAAATCAAATCCAATGAACTCTCTCTTTTGGTTTTGTTCTCTTTTAATCTACACCTTTACATTCGCATGTAACAAATTATTAAAAACTCGAATCGAATATGGAGAATCGATTCTAAAGCGTATCTATATCCAATGAACTCTCTCTCTTTCTACTTCTTTATTTCTTCATTGGATGGAGCGACGGCCGTGACGGTCTCTCTCTCCTTTGAGTTATCGACATCGACAGTGATAACTGTTGATGCATGTTATCCCTATTTCTTCATTGGATGGAGCAACGACAGCGACGACAGCTACGGCTGTGACGGTCTCTCTCTTCGCCGATATCTCTCTCCACCGAGTTCTCTAGATCGACAGCGATAACTGTTGATGTCATCTCTCCATGCGAGGCCTTGTGCTCAAATCCGCCGCATGAGTGTTGATATTGTCATTTTATAGTATTCACCCGGTTAATTTTGCAGTATTCATCTTGTGATTTTACAGTATTAATCTTGTAAAAATCTGGATGAAAGAGATGATAGAGAGGCGATATGGAGTATTGATCTTGTCATTTTACAGTTTTTACCCAGTTAATTTTACAGTATTCATCTTGTGATTTTACAATATTCATCTTGTAAAAATCTGGAAGAAAGAGATGATAGAGATGCGATATGGAGTATTGATCTTGTCATTTTACAGTATTCACTAAGTTAATTTTACAGTATTCATGTTTTGAAAATTTGGAGGAAAGAGATGATAGAAAGATGATATGAAGTATTGATATTGTCATTTTACAGTATTCACCCGGTTAATTTTACAGTATTCATCTGGTGATTTTATAGTATTTATTTTGTGAAAATCTGAAGAACATAGATGATAGAGAGGCGATATGGAGTATTAATATTGTCATTTTACAGTATTCATCCAATTAATTTTACAGTATTAATCTTGTAGAAATCTGGAAGAAATAGATGATAGAGAGGCGATATGAAGTATTGATATTGTCATTTTACAGTATTTACTATATTAATTTTACAGTATTCATCTTGTGAACAGTTACTAATGTTTAACAATGTGGTTGTAATATTTGATGTATTGATGATTTATAGTTTGCATCTGTTAGTTTTACTATTTACATCTTTTAAATTTATAATATTAAATTTTACAGCGTGTTTATCTCAGTTTTATAGTGTTTTTGGTTTCAGATTTACAGTTTAATAGTTTTCATTTGTTAGTTTTATAGTTTACTTTTGGAAATTTTATAGTATTGAAGTTCTATAGTTTGCAGCTGTATGTTTTACAGTATGTGTAGTGTTAATTTATATGATATAGATGCATATATAAATATTAATAATTAAAGAAAATAAATTATTAATTTTTTTCAAAAAAAATAAAAATAATTTTAATTTTGAAAAAGAAAATTTGATTCAAAAAAATTAATTTTGATGGAAAAAAAATAATTTTGTATAATTTTCGAGATTATTTTGAAAAAACTGTAAGTTTGAGAAGTGGTTCAATTTTTAAATGTTCTAGAAGGTTTTAAAACTGTCATTAACTGTAAGTTAGAGAAGTATATCAAGTGGTTCCGTATCAAGTACAGTTAATTTGACAAGCTGTGCAAGTTGTAAGTACAAAAAGTAGTCCCGTTGGATGTTAGAATTTTAAAGTGCGTTTTATAAAATTAGTTACATAAGTTTACAGCATTGAATATAGAATTTTATATAATTCGTGCAAGTCAAATGACAGTGTTTTTTTGAAATAAAACGTGAAAAATTAGACGCTTCATATTTAGAATATAGGCTGTTAATTATCATTGGTCCATCTCCATATATCGTTCCGTAATCAAATTGCTGGTGCAGTCAACTATTATTGCTGCCATGTGATTTTACTATTGTCCCACGTGGCCATATATGTTAACTGGCACGAGAAAAATCATTTCAAAATTAAGGGGGAATTTCACGTATACCCCTCAAAAACTTCAAAATACAGAATTTCTTTTATAAACCATAAATAAAAACTTTACAAAATCAACTTGAGTGATTTGGGTTTTACAAAAACAACAAGTACTGTGATGGCATCTCGCCAAAATTTTGGTGCATGGCCTCAGTCATTAACTCATTATCAGATCTCTTGTTCCAAATACAGCATGATCCTGGTGGGCCATGTGTAGGAGAGGTTGTTCGGTAATCAGACTCTGTATCTATAAATGGAAGAGGAGTGTAGCAATCTTAAATTAATATATGAATGAGAACTTCTAGATAGGTAGTATCGGTATAAATTTTTAATATTTTTTAATCTTTATAGTTATTTTTTAAATTATAAA
>CAXKVR010000183.1:0-134373 GCA_964058845.1 Carex sylvatica
AACTAGAGTGCTCCAAACACCTTCAATTGGTGGGATGTATTAGGGTTGTAAATGCTCTATTATCTTTCCATCGTGAGACACTACTAGAGTGCCCGAAACACCTTCAATTGAAGTGTTGTGTTACGATTGTAAATGCCCTATTACCTTGCTATATAGAGTCACTACTTGAGTGCTCCAAACACCTTCAATTGGAGAGTAGTATTAGGGTAGTAAACGCCCTATTAGTTTGCTATATAGAGATACTACTAGAGTGCTTCAATCACCTTCAATTGGAGTGTTGCATTAGGGTTGTAAATGCTCTATTATCTTGCCATTCGGAGACACTACTAGAGTGCTCCAAACACCTTCAATTGGAGTGTTGTATTAAGGTAGTAAATGCTCTATTACCTTGCCATCTGGAGACACAACTAGAGTGCTCCAAACACTTCAATTGGAGTGTTGCATTAGGATTGTAAATGACCTATTATCAAGCCATCTAGAGACGCTACTAGAGTGCTCCAAAGGCCTTCAACAAGAGTGTTTGTATAAGCGTTGTAAATGCCCTATTATCATGCCATCTCGAAACACTACTAGAGTGCTCCAAACACCTTCAATTGGAGTGTTGCATTAGGATTGTAAATGACCTATTATCAAGCCATCTAGAGACGCTACTAGAGTGCTCCAAAGGCCTTCAACAAGAGTGTTTGTATAAGCGTTGTAAATGCCCTATTATCATGCCATCTCGAAACACTACTAGAGTGCTCCAAACACCTTCAATTGGAGTGTTGCATTAGGATTGTAAATGACCTATTATCAAGCCATCTAGAGACGCTACTAGAGTGCTCCAAAGGCCTTCAACAAGAGTGTTTGTATAAGCGTTGTAAATGCCCTATTATCATGCCATCTCGAAACACTACTAGAGTGCTCCAAACACCTTCAATTGGAGTGTTGTATTGGGGTTGTAAATGCCCTATAATCTTCTTACATAGAGTAACTGCTAGAGTGCTCCAGTCACCTTCAATTCGATTGTTGTATTAGGGTTCTAAATGCTGTATTATCTTGCTATCTGGAGACACTACTAGAGCGATCCTAAGACCAACAATTGGAGTGTTGAATTAGGGATGTAAATGCCCTATTATATTGCCAAATAGAGACATTACTAGAGGGCGCCAAACACAATCAATTGGAGTGTTGTATTAGGGATGTGAATGCCCTATTATCTTGTCACCTGGAGATAATACTACAGTGCTCCAAACACCTACAATCGGAGTATTGTAGTAGGGTTGTAAATGCGCTATTATCTTGCCAGATGGAGACACAACTAGAGTGCTCCAAACACGTTCAATTAGAGTGTTGTATTAGGGTTGTAAAGGCCCTATTATCATGCCATCTCGAGACACTACTAGATTGCTCCAAACACCTTCAATTGTATTGTTTTATTCGGGTTGTAAATGCCCTATTATCTTGCTATATAGAATCACTACTACAGTGCTCCAAACACCTTTAATTGAAGTGCTTTCTTAGAGTTGTTAATGCCCTATTATCTCGCCATCTGGAGAGACTACTAGAGTGCTCCAAACACCTTCAATTGTATTGTTGTATTCGGGCTGTAAATACCCTATTATCAAGCCATATAGAGACATTACTAGGGTGACCCAAACACCGCCAATTGGTGTGTTGTATTAGGGTTGTAAATGCGCTATTATCTTGCCATCTAGAGACATTACTGGAGTGCAAAAAAACCTTCAATTGAAGTTTTGTATTAGGCTTGTAATTGCTCTATTATCTTGCCATATAGAGACGCTACTAGAGTGGTCCAAACACCTTCAATTGGAGTGTTGTATTAGAGTTGTAAATGCACTATTATCTTGCCATATAGATACATGACTAGATTCCTCCAAACACCTTTAATTGAAGTGCTTTCTTAGAGTTGTTAATGCCCTATTATCTCGCCATCTGGAGACACTACTAGAGTGCTCCAAACACCTTCAATTGGAGTGTTGTATTAGCGATGCTAATGCCCTATTATCAAGCCATATGGAGATGCTACTAGAGTGCTCCAAACACCTTTAATTGGAGTGTTGTATTAGGGTTGTAAATGCCATATTATCTTGCCATATAGAGACATTACTAGGGTCCTGCAAACACCGTAAATTGGAGTGTTGTATTAAGGTTGTAAATGCGCTATCATCTTGCCATCTAGAGACATCACTGGAGTGCAAAAAAACCTTCAATTGAAGTTTTGTATTTGGCTTGTAATTGCTCTATTATCTTGACATATAGACGCTACTAGAGTGCTCCAAACACGTTCAATTAGAGTGTTGTATTAGGGTTGTAAAGGCCCTATGATCATGCCATCTCGAGACACTACTAGATTGCTCCAAACACCTTCAATTGTATTGTTTTATTCGGGTTGTAAATGCCCTATTTTCTTGCTATATAGAATCACTACTACAGTGCTCCAAACACCTTTAATTGAAGTGCTTTCTTAGAGTTGTTAATGCCCTATTATCTCGCCATCTGGAGAGACTACTAGAGTGCTCCAAACACCTTCAATTGTATTGTTGTATTCGGGCTGTAAATACCCTATTATCAAGCCATATAGAGACATTACTAGGGTGACCCAAACACCGCCAATTGGTGTGTTGTATTAGGGTTGTAAATGCGCTATTATCTTGCCATCTAGAGACATTACTGGAGTGCAAAAAAACCTTCAATTGAAGTTTTGTATTTGGCTTGTAATTGCTCTATTATCTTGCCATATAGACGCTACTAGAGTGCTCCAAACACCTACAATTGGAGTGTTGTATTAGAGTTGTAAATGCACTATTATCTTGCCATATATATAAATGACTAGAGTCCTCCAAACACCTTTAATTGAAGTGCTTTCCTAGAGTTGTTAATGCCCTATTATCTCGCCACCTGGAGACACTACTAGAGTGCTCCAAACATCTTCAATTGGAGTTTTGCATTAGGGTTGTAAATGCCATAATGCCTTGTCATCTGGAAGAACTACTAGGGTGCTCTAAACACCTTCCTTTGTTGTATTAAGAATACAAATGCCCTATTATCTTGCTATATAAAGTCACTATTAGAGTGCTCCTAATACTTTCAATTGGAGTGTTGTATTAGAGGTTTAAATGTCCTATCATCTTTCCATCTGGATATACTACCAGAGTGCTCCAAACACTTTCAATTGGAATGTTGTATTAGGGTTGTAAATCCAAAATTATCTTGCTATATAAAGTCACTACTAGACTGCTCTAAACACCTTCGATTGAAGTGTTGTATTAGGGTACCAAATGCCCTATTCTCTTGCCATATGGAGACACAACTAGAGTGCTCCAAACACCTTCAATTGGAGTGTTGTATTAGGGATGTAAATGCCCTATTATCAAGCCATCTGGAGACACTACTATTGTGCTCCAAACACCTTTAATTGGAGTGTTGTATTAAGGTGTAAATGCCTTTTTATCTTGTTATATAGAGTCACTACTAGAGTGCTCTAAACACCTCCAATAAGAGGGTTGTATTAGGATTGTAAATGCCCTATTATCTTGCCATCTCAAGATACTACTAGAGTGCACCAAACACCTTCAATTGAATTGTTGTATTCGGGTTGTAAATGCCCTATTATCTTCCTTTATATAATCACTACTACAGTGCTCCAAACACCTTAAATTGATGTGTTTTATTAGAGCTGTTAATGCCCTATTATCTCGCCATCTAGAGACACTACTAGAGTGCTCCAAACACCTTCAATTGAAGTGTTGTAAATGCCTTATTATCTTGCTATATGGAATCACTACAACAGTGCTCCAAACACCTTCGATTGAAGTGTTGTATTAGGGTTCCAAATGCCCTATTGTCTGGCCAACTGGAGACACTCGCTGAGTGCTCCAAACACCTTCAATTGAATTGTTGTATTACGGTTGTAAATGCCTTTTTATCTTGTTATATAGAGTCACTACTAGAGTGCTCGAAACACCTCCAATTAGAGGGTTGTATTAGGGTTGTAAATGCCCTATTATCTTGCCATCTCAAAATACTACTAGAGTGCACGAAACACCTTCAATTGAATTGTTGTATTTGGGTTGTAAATGCCATATTATCTTGCTATATATAATCACTACTATAGTGCTCCAAACACCTTAAATTGATGTGTTTTATTAGAGTTCTTAATGCCCTATTATCTTGCTATCTGGAGACACGACTAGAGTGCTCCAAACACCTTCAATTTGAGTGTTGTATTAGAGTTGTAAATGCACTATTATCTTTCCATATAGATACATGACTAGAGTCCTCCAAACATCTTCAATTGGAGTTTTACATTAGGGTTGTAAATGCCATATTACCTCGCCATCTGGAAGAACTACTAGGGTGCTCTAAACACTTTCCTTTGTTGAATTAAGAATGAAAATGCCCTATTATCTTGCTATATAAAGTCACTATTAGAGTGCTCCTAATACTTTCAATTGGAGTGTTGTATTTGAGGTGTAAATGTCCAATCATTCTACCATCTGGAGATACTACCAGAGTGTTCCAAACACTTTCAATTGGAATGTTGTATTAGGGTTGTAAATGCCAAATTATATTGCTATATAAAAGTCACTACTAGACTACTCCAAACACTTTCGATTGAAGTGTTGTATTAGGGTTCC
Source organism: Carex sylvatica (assembly GCA_964058845.1). Taxonomy (NCBI): domain Eukaryota; kingdom Viridiplantae; phylum Streptophyta; class Magnoliopsida; order Poales; family Cyperaceae; genus Carex; species Carex sylvatica. The sequence continues at coordinate 4,641 of CAXKVR010000183.1, forward strand.
AAATGCCCTATTGTCTGGCCAACTGGAGACACTCGCTGAGTGCTCCAGACACCTTCAATTGGATTGTTGTATTATGGTTGTAAATGCCCAATTATCCAGCCATCTGGAGACACAACTAGAGTGCTCCAAACACCTTCAATTGGAGTGTTGTATATAGTAGGGTTGTAAATGCCCTATTATCTTGCCATCTCAAAATACTACTAGAGTGCACCAAACACCTTCAATTGAATTGTTGTATTTGGGTTGTAAATGTCATATTATCTTGCTATATATAATCACTACTATAGTACTCCAAACACCTTAAATTGATGTGTTTTATTAGAGTTCTTAATGCCCTATTATCTCGCCGTCTGGAGACACTACTAGAGTTCTCCAAACATCTCCAATTGGAGTGTTGTATTAGGGTTGTAAATGCCCTATTATCTTGCTATATAGAATCACTACAACAGTGCTCCAAACACATTTAATTGAAGTGTTTTATTAGAGTTGTTAATGCCCTATTATCTCGCCATCTGGAGACACTACTAGAGTGCTCCAAACACCTTCAATCGGAGTGTTGTATTAGGGTTGTAAATGCCATATTATCTTGCCATCTGGAGACACTACTGGAGTGCTCCAACCTTCAATTGGAGTGTTGTATTAGAGGTGTAAATGCCCTATTATCTTGCCATCTGGAGACACTACCAGAGTGCTCCAAGCACCTTCAATTGGATTGTTGTATTAGGGTTGCAAATGCCATATTATCTTGCTATATAAAGTCACTACTAGAGTGCTCCAAACACCTTCGATTGAAGTGTTGTATTTGGGATGTAATTGCCGTATTATCAGGCCATCTGGAGACGCCACTTGAGTGCTCCAAACACCTTCCATTGGAGTGTTGTATTAGGGTGTAAATGCGTTATTATCTTGTTATATAGAGTCACTACTAAAGTGCTCTAAATACCTTCAATTAGAGTGTTGTATTAGGGTTGTGAATGCCCTATTATCTTGTCATCTCGAGAGACTACTAGAGTGCTCCAACCACCTTCAATTGAATTGTTTTATTAGGGTTGTAAATGCCCTATTATATTGCTATATAGAATTACTACAACAGGGCTCCAAACGCCTTTAATTGAAGTCTTTTATTGGAGTTGTTAATGCCCTATTATCTCGCCATCTTGGAACACTACTAGAGTGCTCCAAACACCTTCAATTGGAGTGTTGTATTAGGGTAGTAAATGCTCTATAACCTTGCCATCTAGAGACACAACTAGAGTGCTCCAAATACTTCAATTGGAGTGTTGTATTAGGATTGTAAATGCTCTATTATCTTGCCATCTGGAGAGACACTACTAGAGTGCTCCAAACACCTTCAATTGGAGTGTTGCATTAGGATTGTAAATGACCTATTATCAAGCCATCTAGAGACGCTACTAGAGTGCTCCAAAGGCCTTCAACAAGAGTGTTTGTATTAGCGTTGTAAATGCCTTATTATCATGCCATCTCGAAACACTACTAGAGTGCTCCAAACACCTTCAATTGGAGTGTTGTATTGGGGTTGTAAATGCCCTATTATCTTCCTACATAGAGTAACTGCTAGAGTGCTCCAATCACCTTCAATTCGATTGTTGTATTAGGGTTCTAAATGCTGTATTATCTTGCTATCTGGAGACACTACTAGAGTGATCCTAAGACCAACAATTGGAGTGTTGAATTAGGCTTGTAAATGCCCTATTATCTTGCTATATAGAATCACTACAACAGTGCTCTAAACACCTTTAATTGAAGTCTTTTATTAGAGTTGTTAATGCCCTATTATCTCGTCATCTGGAGACACTACTGGAGTGCTCCAAACACCTTCAATTGGAGTGTTGTATTATGGTTTTAAATGTCCTATTATATTGCCAAATAGAGACATTACTAGAGTGCGCCAAACACCATCAATTGGAGTGTTGTATTAGGGATGTGAATGCCCTATTATCTTGTCACCTGGAGGCAATACTACAGTGCTCCAAACACCTTCAATCGGAGTATTGTATTAGGGTTGTAAATGCCCTATTATCTTACTATATATAGTCACTATTAGAGTGGTCCAAACACCTTCAATTGGAGTGTTGTTTTAGTGTTGTAAATGCTCTATTATCTTGCCATCTAGAGACACTACTAGAGTGCTCCAAATATCTTAAATTGGAGTGTTGTATTAGGAATGGAAATGCCCTATTATCTTACTATATATAGTCACTATTAGAGTGGTCCAAACACCTTCAATTAGAGTGTTGTATTAGAGGTGTAAATGCCCTATTATCTGGCCAACTGGAGACACTTGCTGAGTACTCCAAACACCTTCAATTGGATTGTTGTATTACGGTTGTAAATGCCCAATTATTCAGCCATCTGGAGACACTACTAGAGTGCTCCAAACTCGCCCTATTATCTCGCCATCTGGAGACACTACTAGAGTGCTCCAAACACCTTCAATTGAATTGTTTTATTAGGATTGTAAATGCCCTATTATCTTGCTATATAGAATCACTACAACAGTGCTCCAAACACCTTTAATTGAAGTGTTTTATTAGAGTTGTTAATGCCCTATTATCTTGCCATCTGGACACTACTAGAGTGCTCCAAACACCTTCAATTGGAGTGTTGTATTAGGGTTGTAAATTCCTTATTATATTGTCGAATAGAGACATTACTAGAGTGCGCCAAACACCATCAATTAGAGTGTTGTATTAGGGTTGTAAATGCCCTATTATCTTGCTATATAGAATCATTACAACAGTGCTCCAAATACCTTTAATTGAAGTGTTTTATTAGAGTTGTTAATGCCCTATTATCTCGCCATCTGGAGACACTACTAGAGTGCTCCAAACACCTTCAATTGAAGTGTTGTAGGTTGTAAATTTTTTTATTATATTGCCGAATAGAGACATTACTAGAGTGCGCCAAACACCATCAATTGGAGTGTTGTATTCGGGTTGTAAATGCCATATTATCTTCCCATCTGGAGACACTACTCGAGTGCTCCAACCTTCAATTGGAGTGTTGTTTTTGGGTTGTAAATGCCATATTATCTTGACATATGGAGACATCACTAGAGTGCAAAAAACACCTTCAATTGAAGTTTTGTATTAGGCTTGTAAATGCTATATTATCTTGCCATAGAGACACTACTAGAGTGCTCCAAACACCTTCAATTGGGGTGTTGTATTAGAGTTATAAATGTCCTATTATCTTGCCATAGAGGGACATGACCACAGTCCTCCAAACATCATCAATTGAAGTGTTTTATTAGGGTTGTAAATGTCATATTATCTTGCCATATAGAGTTACTACTAGAGTGCTCCAAACACCTTTTATTGGAGTGTTGTATTCGGGTTGTAAATGCCCTGTTATCTTGCCACCTGCAGACATAACTAGAGTGCTCCAAACACCTTTAATTGGAGTGTTGTATTAGGGATGTAAATGCCCTATTATCTTGTCATATGGAGACACTACTACAGTGCTCCAAACACCTTCGATTGGAGTATTGTATTAGTGTCCTTTTTGCCTGCTTGATCTTCCTCCCACTCTCTCGGATCATGAGGACATGAGAACTTTTCTTCATGTCACCATCAGCAATCCTCAGCATCCCTTGGAGCTCCTGCAAACTCTTATCCATCTCATGCATATGGAAGTTCATAATGAACCCCGAATAGCTAAGAGAAAGTGAGTTCAGAATAATGTCTGTGGCCAACTCTTTGCCCAACGGACAGTTAAGTTTTTCCAACTGTTACACATCGCTCGTCATACGAAGCATGTGGATACCGATGGAGCTACTCTCTACCATTTTGTGACCCAATAGAGATTTGGTCACTTTGTACCTCTCGACATGTGCCTGCTCTTGAAACATATTTCTGAGCTGGTCACACATGTCATAGGACTTGGTATCCATGAATCACCTTTGCAAATCAGGACCCATAATCCATACTAAGAGACTTTGCACATCAAGCTCATCTTCTTTGTGATTGACATGCTCACCGACTTTATCTGCAGTTGCGCCAGTTTTAGGTTCTTTAGGGATGGGTTTATTCAGAATGTATTCTTTCTTTACACATCTCAGAACAATTATCAGGTTACGGAGCCAATCAGTAAAATTAGACCTGTCTGTGTTAAGTTTATTCTACAATGTTAAAAGTAAATATTTAGGTTTTGTTAATGTATATGTTTTATTATAATAATAAAACTCCCACTATAAATTTGTTATATTCCTGATCTATAGTAGGTCCAAGATCTCTATTTTTACTAAGACACAAGCAAGCGTTGGCATGAAACTTGGCCATTAGCTATTTTAGATAAGCAACACTTTTGCTAATTACATCTCTATGTGATTCTTGGTTTTGTTTAAACATTGTATGTTATAACAAAACTCTACCCCTAGCCCAAAATTGTTTTGGTAGTCTCAGTAAGTAACCTCACTCTACTTGGTTTGATATGTCAGATATAACCCTCGACCACCAAAGGTAAAAGACGACGTCTATTTAGTTGGGACCATCAACCAATGAACAATGGTTTGAAAATGATAGAGTAGGAATGGCAGATTACTTAATTAGGGTTTGTATTTATGCTTAGCCTTGTAAGCAGTCAGGTCGTAATTCAGACCATAGCTACTATCTATCATATAGAAGTAGTTTTGTGGCTATGATAAAGCTGTAAATCTAATTTACCAGTTCATACAAATATTTTGCATATCTAAGTGAATGAATCACGTATATTTCTACCAGTTCCTAATTCTTTATTTTGTAGCTTTTGTGTGTGTTTCTTTTTATGCAGTACATCATATAAACAATTTGTATGCATTAAAATAGTAAAGCAGTTTAGAAAGTGTAAAGCAATTTCAGTCTGTGACAAAGTTTTTTTCGGCCAGTTATTATACAAGTAAAGGGGTTCCCAGGAAAGACCAGGGGTCACATGGACCTCTTAAGTCTAATCTTTCCTAGACAGAACCTTCTTCCATGTTGTATGAATAACAGTTCTTACTCAGGTACTTTATTGCTTCATCACATTCTTAAATGTACTTAACACACTTGAAAGCTTAACGAAAGCATAAAATCACATTTTATCTTTTTTTAATGGGATAACCGAACCAAAGAAAATCTCAAAGCATAAAGAAATCATAAAATCACATTTTATCTTTCTTAGTCGGATAACCGAACCAAAGAAAATCATATTTTATTAGGTTTAGTCTTTGAGCTGCAAATATAAGAATTTAAGCCGATAAACGATATATGCACCTAACATGCATAAGGTACAAGATTTTTAGAAAATCAATCAATAGGAGAGCTTGTGCTCTAATACCATCTGTTGGGGAATTGGGCATCAAATTCCGCTTGGGAATTTATCGCTAAATTTTGTTTAGGCTTATGATGCCAAAAGAACGCAAAATTAAAATTTTACTTCTAATTAAAGTCAGAATCTGCTCTCTAATTGATTTCTAAAATTAAATTTATTTAACATTTAAATAAATTAACACAACATCTATACCTTATTCCAAATTCGAATTGGAATTCAAGTCAGACTTGCTTAGCAACACCAGATGTCTGATGTCTCTATCAGTATCCATCAGAAAATAACCATAAAGCTGGTATTTCTTTTGCCAGAAATACTATACCAGTGGTAAAACCACTTTTCACAACTCGCAAGAATATACGTGGATTACGTATTCTTTTCTTTTCTACACAAATCACTATTTGAGAGGATAAAACACGAGAAAGAGAAAATGATGTTCAGACTCAGACTATCGAAATTTTGAATTTTTTTTCTTTCACCCTACATGCCTTTATATAGGCATATAGGTTGGTTTCAAATTACTAAAATGCCCCTTAAGGTCAGTTTTAGAAAATTACCAAAATACCCTTGATCAATTTGGAAATTACCAAAATGTCATTGGATAAGATCAGTTTTAGTGAAATTACAAAAATGCCCCTCGAGCCATAAGCCTGTAATTCAATTGATTAATTTTAGGCTTTTGGACTTTTGTATTTGGACTTTTGAATTAAATTCTAAATTTAATTCAGGCTCAAATTGAAATGAACTTTAAGCCCAAAATATTAATTCATAATCAATATTTTCAATCCATTTATCATCAATATAATTATTCTGAATAATTATATTTCTTGCGTATGTTGTTGCTATAAATTTATGTGTCGTACATGTTATAAATTTAATCTGGTTTAAACTTGTCATCTCTATGACATTCATTATTAATTATAACACTTTATAATTAATCATAAAATTCTCTGATCAATTTTCTATTGGTGTGACCCGATAGGATCTGTGTTATGTTGGTAAATATAATTTAAAACTTCTTTTAATTTCTACAAATCATAAGCGGCATCTGACAAAATGCAATATGACTATCCAATTAACGCAGATGATCTTGTACAGTATAATATCACGACTAGTAAATAATTTACTCGTGTTTATTCTCTTGTCTCATGGTATCATAATAGTTTCAAAGTAGGTATTTGTCATCATTACAAACTTATTCTTTTCTCGATCTTAAGTAGATTATCAAATATGATAAACTCTTTAATCATATCACACGCTGATAACTCTACTTCATCAAGAATCCTAGTGATACCATCACTTGTATTAAATACGAGGGACAATAGTAGTCTTAGTGAACATCTTTCCTCCGCACAAGTCATGCATACTGAAATGTCATATGTATATACTTTTTACAGATAACATTGAACAACACTCACGAATACACATTTCTCATGTAGAAAAAATGAACACCTCATACTTTAGAACCTAACACTAAATAAAATATTAATAACACGTACACAATCCATTTAACGTTTCATATAGGGTCTGTCAAGTACCATGTTCTCTAACATGTATCTATGTAATTAAAATGACAACTCTTTGTCTATGGTTTATCAAACTTAACCATCATTTAATCCACATACTAATTTTTTTATGATCAATCAGTGTTCCTGCTAATTACTAAAGTTAGAGACCATTAAGAGTATTTATCATCTATATTATGGAGTTCTACAATTTCAAGTTCTCAACTCGAAATGATTCATAAATTCGATAAATCTCAAGGAACAAGATGATATCTTTATTAATCATCCAATTCATGAACAAAATATATATAATACAATTATCCTATGATTGACTTCTAGATTATTACACTAACAACAACTTGTCTACAAGGTTGCGTATGAGAATTTGCACTTGCATTACTTAAATTGAGAGTGTTGTCGCATCAGCCCATCCATTGATTGTATTATGGACATGTATAAAATTTTCTACCCATATTCTTTTTGGTCCTCGAAAGCATCACAACTGTCGGCTTAAGACATTTATTGCAATAAGCATTATACAATAAGTAACGACTATTTTGGCTACTCATTTCGCCTATACAAAACTAAAAAATAATATTAATTAACTAAACCCTAATTTAAATTAATTATTCTCTAATTTAAGAAATTATTCAAAATAACGATTAATATATACATAAAACAAAGGAGAGTAGAGTGCTCTAGCATACAAATTAATGACTCCGAAAAGTTAAAATTCGCAACGAACTAGTATAATACTTAAAGGCTCTGGGGAGATAAATCGATTGACCTATGGTTTACTGAAATATATATATAATATAACAATATCACCATCGATTCAACATATGAAGCAAATAGTGTATACTAAACCCGAGGTTCTAATTATTTACAAAGCGTTGCCCCTGGGAATATGTCATCAGTTCAATATGGTAACAAGTTGTTATTACTTTGTACTATCACCAATGGATCATGTACACAACAGATGGTGAGTGTATTCCCCTCGGTGCCATCATTCGTTTAGCCAAACCGATGTTGAAGGCAGGGGCGGATCCAGGATTCTCGTCAGGGAGGGGCAAAAATTATCGAATTGGGTTTAAATAGTTAATCGGGTTTAAATTCATTAACTAATTGAATTCTTGATAAAAAAAATAATACTTTGACTTATATTTTTCAATACTCTGACTTGTAATTTCGGATGATCTAACGTATAATTCTAATTTTCAATCATAATTCAAGAAATTTATTTTGATTTTAACCCTAAATTTAACACGAATTACAAACTAAACATTCAGAGGGGGGCAAAAAAAATTTCAGAGAGGGACAGAGTCGATCGGAACAGATAAATCACCAGTAAAACTCAAAATCCAGAGGTGGGCAGCTGCCCCCCTCTGGTTCCACATGGGTCCGCCCCTGGTTGAAGGGTCACTCAATACTAACTGTTTTTAAAATTTAACCGATGGAAAAGGAGAGGGTCCATCAATGCTATCGGTTGTTTATACCGAACAAGCAGTAAAAAATTCAAAGTAATTACAGTGCTGCCACCCGTTACGTACACTATCTGAAACACATCTGATGATAAATGTGTTTTTTTTTTTAGTCGAGTGTACTGCTTTGCAATTACACCATAGGTGGCTGCATTGTCAATGTTTGCAGAAGATCAGGTAGGATTAGGAAGCAGTAGTGGATTGCTTATACCCGGGTCAGGCGGACCCGTACCCGACCCGCCCGTGCCCGGTACTCGGGGTACCCGTGCCCGAGCCCGGGTATGGGTCGAGTAAACGGGTACACGGGTAGGGTACGGTTATTTGGTTCAAAACCCGAGCAAACCCGGTCCGATTTACGTCCGACCCGACCCGACCCGCTCGACCCGACCCCGTACCCGTACCCCGTACCCGTACCCGTACCCGTTAAAAAATTCAAAAAAATTCAAAAAAATTCAAAAAATTTCAAAAAAATTCGAATTTTTTTGAAATTTCGAATTTGCCGCCGAAAAAAAAACAGAAAAAAAAAAAAAAAAAACGGGTACCCTACCCAGACCGCCCTACCCGTGCCGGGTACCACGGACACGGGTATAACTCGGGTAGGGTACGGATTTAAAAAAAAATACCCGAGCAAACCCAGCCCAAGATACCCGTATACCCGGGATACCCGTACTCGACCCATACCCGTACCCGACCCCGGATATACCCGGACCGCCCGTACCCGACCCGACAGCAAACCCCTAGGAAGCAGTTCTTATTTTTTTTTGAGAAAATATAAAATCTTATACCGTGTTGAAAGACAGAGGCAATTACGCCGCCGTATTTCTCTATATTTATACCGCGTAGAGAGTCGATACCATCTGGATTGGAATGCGTAGAAACCTATATTGGATGGTAGCCTGGATTCAAAGTTATCAACCCGTAATTTCACACGAATGATTACTATCTAACATATTTTATTTCTATGGGTCTACGTCATATGGTGTTTTTGTTGCTAAGTTGCAACAGGATATGTATGCATTTATTATTGGGTTCTAACTCCCATGCTCAAAATATTTTTTTTCTCTTCTGATGGACTGATACCGCGGATTGAAAGTCGAGACCATATCTTTTCCTTAAAAAAAAAAAAAAAAAACTCGAGACCATATCTTGATTGGGAGATGTGAAAAAGTTATTTTTTGGAAGGTAGTGATTATTATTTTAATTTTATCCCGTGTCCAAACCATTGTCGTGTCTGACAAATACACTGTGAAAGACTAGGTGATCCTCCCCGTACCAACTGAATTCGTATCCTCTGTATTAACTCAAAAGAGAATCTTTTGAATTAATTAATTTTAACTATTTGATCTGTTTTATAATTTGTGTGGACTAAATCTGCACTAATATTAAAAGACACCCTATGTTATAAGCAAGTACCAGATTGGCTCTGTTTAAAATCAAACGGTTTAGATTCATTAACTCAAAATATTCTCTTTTGAATTAATGCAGAGGATACGCATTCGTACTAACTAAGTCTACATCTTCTGCATTAACTCAAAAGAGCATCTTCTCAGTTCATGGATATGAGTCCTCTGATTGTAAACGGAGCTCATCCGGCCTTGTTTATAATTTATGGAGGTTTTTAATATTAGTGCAGATTTAATCTGCACGAATTTTAAAACTAATTTGATGATCCAAATACATTAACTCAAAAGATTTATTTTTGAGTCAATGCAGATGATACAAATTGCGTACTAACTTGTGTTAAAACAAAATGATAATGATCATAATGATATATATGAACTGCAGAATCAATTTTGATTTGGTGGCACAAATTAAGTGCAACAACTTTTGTGTGGGAAGTTGTGGGTTGAAAATTTTGATGAAAATGAGTACATGTAATGCCATGCTAATAAACAAGAATCTTAGATGAAAATGATCCAGAAACGCATTTTTTTAAGACAATTATCTCATCGTAATATTTATTAGCATGAGAGTATTCTTTGTTAGAAAATAATGATGTGAGTGGAATTTCTAATTTTGTGTGTGTTATAGTTAAAAATTTCGACGAGGGATGGAAGTTGATCAAGAGTGTTATTTGGAAGCAACCTTCCGAAAAGAAAGCTAAAATTTTGGGGACCGCTATTTTGAGGGCAGAAATACATTTATTGAGAGCATAGATAATTTTTTTCTTCAATGTATCATATTTGTCCTTCTTAAAAACTTTCTTATTATTTGCTTCTAATTAATTCTTTCTATAATTAGAAAAGTTAATGATCTGTTATACGATGAAAATAAATTTCTAGCCCAATGAAAACGGAAATTTTATTCTTATTTTTTTATTTCACTATCCTATGTTACCTTTCTTTTTTTATTTAAATTTTCCTACGGTTTAGTTTATTGTTTTTCTTTGTAAGAAAAAAACTAAACTGAATCAAAATATAGAGAAATTTTGTGATTTTCAAGTATTTTTAAATTCTTTTCACAAACATGTGTAATGGCTTCGACATTGCATAAAAACAAGACTAACAAAAGCATATCAAACTGAACCCATGGTACTCATAAAAAGACTGCTTTAAGAGTCCATGCACATCAATTTATAAAATGATGAATTAATCTCTAAAAATGAGTTTATTGTCTTTTTTTGTAAATTTATGAAGATAATATTGAAGAATAATATATATGATGTGTTGGATGCAATGACGGCCACTTTTATTAATACCCTTTAAAAAAAAAATTTAACAATACCTGTGTTTGTTGTTTTTTTTATTAATACCCTGACCGCCAGGCCCACGGGCGATCCTCTCCCCAAGCAAACCGCCCCCCAACGGGCGGTCTGCTATTAATATATTTTCCAAGCCCGTGAACCCTCCCTCCCTCCCTCTCTCTTCTCTGCCTCATTCCGAACCAAAAAGGGGAAAAAAAGAAGAAGCTACACCCAACCGCATCTCCTGTAACGACAGGTACTATTTTGTAAATTCTTTTTAATTATTACTAATCAGTCAATTACTGTAGTATTAATTAGTATTAATGTTGAATGACTGTAGCGTTACTGTAGCAACAAGTAATTTTTTATTTTTATTTTTTTTAATTAGCCATTTATTAATGCGCTTGTTATAATTACTGTACAATTACTATAATACTTATAAAATTAATTCTTAAATGTAGTTTGTTAAGTAAAAAATGTTAGTTGCACTGTATGTGGGCGGCAAGCTACAAAAGGGTGTAGATGGCGTGTATTACACGAAAGACACGTCATTTGGCTTCGAGTTTAATGAAAATACCACATTTCAGAAACTCAAGCAGATAATATACGAAAAGACTACTGTAAACCCCAACAGGTATGAAATAAAATTGGCTACACGGATTGACAACTCACAAAGGGGTGGGACTTTGTGAGGTTTCCAATAACATATGTGAATTTGTGGAGAGTTGTGTACACTCAATTTGAGTCTAGTGGAGTCTCTGTAATGGACATATATTCAAAGAGGGTTCCCCTGATTGGGGCTGGACCTTCTAGTGCGGCCGGGGCTGGACCTTTCGGTTATGACAATTCGGGTTATGACAACCAGGGGTACCACCACCACTTCCCTTATGACAACCAGGGGTACCACCACCACTCCCCTTATGACAACCAGGGATACCACCACCACTCCCCTTAAGACAACAAGGGGTACCGCCACCACTCCCCTTATGACAACCAGAGGTACCACAGCTCCGGTTATGACAACTTTGGGTACCACAACTCCCCTGAAAATACTGAAGAGTTACCACCACCACCCAGACAAACACCTATAATCCCTAGATTTTCAACTATGCCAGAGTTAGGACCGGTATCCGTTAATCAAACTGATATTGATATTAATGTTGATGCTATTGATGCCATACTAGAAAGGGAAATGGAAACGGAGGATGAATACGAAGGGATTTGGGAATCCGATGACTTATCAGATGGCGATGCAAATGTACCAGGTTTATCCAGGGAGGAAAAATTCCCGATTAGATGTCGAGAAAATAAGCATCTAGTCACCACATTCAACGATACCACAGCTTTTGAAGTGACAGACATTAGTTATTTTGGCCCTCGTGTTGTATACAATGACGAACTTGCCCCAGGGTAACTTTATACCAACATAGATGAACTTATAAAAAAAATCTACGAGACTCATGTTCACAGCAACTGGGAATATAAAATACACAAAAAGGATTGAACAAGGTTAGTTGTGCTATGTAAAACTCACTCGCTATGCGAGTTTTGCCTTTTTGCAACCCCTACGGGTGTCGGAGAAGCATGGATGATTAAGAAGTGTGAACCACCCCATACATGCAAGTCTGCATCCACAAGGACAGACCATTCACAGCTGACGGCATCACTAATTGCCGATGCAATTGAGGAAGACATTAAGGAGGACCCATCCATGAGCATCAAAGCGGTGGCTAGAACCGTCAGACACAAATACAAATATGTAACACCAAAATACAACAGGCTGTGGAGAGGTCGCGAACTTGCCATTTGCAGAATATTTGGTAGTTGGAAGGATTTATACGGCTATTTGGCACCATTGCTCCAGGCCATGGCAAGTACAAATGTCGGCACTATATATGAGCAGTCGCATGGCCTCTTTTTTGATAAGGAAGGAGTGCTAATAGAGGGAGCTCAACAATTCAAGGGCATAGCATGGGCTTTTGGTGCTTGTATCCAAGCTGTGCCATACATCAGACCCGTTATCAGCATTGATGAATGCTTCATGTCTGGCCGTTATGAGGGAAGGTTACTGATAGCATGTGCATATGATGCTGAGAACCAGTTGTTTCCTTTGGCCTTTGCAATTGTTCGTAAAGAGGATGGTGAGAACTGGGGATTCTTTATGCAGTTTTTAAGAAGACGAGTGATTGGGGAAGGAAAATTTTTCTGTGTGATATCAGACCAGCACAAAGGAATAAAATTTGTGTTTGATCGTGAAGATTACGGTTGGTCAACACGTACTGGTGAGTGTGTGCACAGGTTGTGTATGCAACACATTGCGGAGAACCTTTCCAAGGCAACCGGAAATGACAAGTGGGTTCTAGAAACATTTAGACGAAATTGCAGAAAGAAAAAACCGAGAAAAGTGGTAGAGATGACTCGCAGTTTTACATATATTATTGTATTTTTAGAAGACGGTTTTTTAGTACAATTGTTTACTTATATTATTTTATTTTTTTATTTTTCTGTAGTACATGCCAAAGGCAAATCTCTACTTAATGAAGGTCGACAAAAATAACCCCCGAGATGTCAACGAAGATCCAGCATACGAGAAAATATATCAATCTCATGATGGAGGTTGGCGTTGGGGAATTAAAAACCACTAACGGGTCCGAGTCGCTGAATGCAGTATTAAAGCAGAGCCGAATGTTGCCTGTGGCTGCAATTGTAGAAGACACATTTTACAAGTTAAATGCCTGGTTTCAAGAACGGTGTGCTAAGGCCGCAGAATTAATAAGAATGAACCAGTCATTTTCAACAAGGGTGGAGGAGAAACTAAAACAACACAGGCACAAAGGTGCAACTATGAACGTGATCCCAATGGGGAATGATGGTACAAAATTCAAAGTGCAAAATCCAAATGAATATGTTCCTACCAGCCGCAAACCAGATGACACTATGGAGTTTGTGAAGAGGGCTTGCAAGTACGTGGTTAAATTCGGAGATGCCAGGGCGGTAACCTGTACATGCCAAGGACCCCAACTAAGTCACATACCATGTAGTCACGTGATGGCGTATGCCGAGTGAGAAACTACTGTGAGGATCACTATGTTGCTGACATGTATCGTACTGATTACCTTGCTTCCACTTGGGGTGGATCTTTCCATTCTTATTTCGATCAGCATGAGTGGCTTGCATATGTCGGTGATAGAATACTTCCTTCAGAATGATGGATAAGAAAGGGGAGGAGGAGACACAAGCGTGTTATAATGACCATGGACGAGATGGGCAGTAGGCGACCGTCGGGAAATCGAGCTCCTCATTCTGTTTCTGAAAGGCGCACAACAGGTATATTTTTTTGTATAAAAATAATTTATGATTTTATTATAGTAATAACTGAATTGTATTGTTATATCCAGATGTCATAAACGCACACAATGAAAGAGAAAATGCTAGAGTTGTTGCTGAAGCAACTGGTAGAACACTCCCCCCCCCCCTCCTGCGAGCCAATCATCTAGTAGCCAAGCATCTACAAGTAATGCCGCACCTGCAGCTGGTACAAGAAAATCTGGTCATTTTTTAGGTTTATTCGCACGTCGGGCCAGATGAAGTTCTTCACTCTATTGCTAGTGTGAAAGTAAGCTACGAACTTTAATTGTATTGTTCAACTTCAAGTGTATTGTTAAAATTTAGTTGTATTGTTCAACTGCTGTAATTTTATTGTATTGTTGAACTATTTTAAACTAATTCAGAACTACACGCCATTCAGTATGATAAATTAATTGTCACACAAGATGATAAGATACATTGAAAAATATCTTACAACATAAAACATACGTTGATGGATATAAAATCCTACTTCTTAGCAGCCGCCGGCTTCTTAGCAGTCGACTTTCCATTAGTGACACTCGAGGATGTGCTCGGCTTATCAATTTTCTTTTTTTTTAGCCCATATCCGTATGGATTTTCAACAAAATCATCGTCTGAAAGGGGGGTTTCATTAGATAATTGGATACCAAATCTTTTCAAAAAAATTATTTCTTTACAGTGACATTTGGCATCCACATTACCTCTTTTGCTACTGTCCATTATTTTCAACAACAAAACAAACATACACTAATTATAATATTTGAAAAAATTATTTAAATTACTTGTAGCTGCAGTCGCCCATAAAATCGCCCAAAATCGCCAAGAAAATCTCCTTTAGCTCTTTCTCCATTCTCTCTGAATCTGAAGTGGGTGATATAATGAATTTGGAGTGAGGAGAGAGAGAGAAATCGAATAAATAGGCATCCCTATTGGACCGTCCGTGACAGAGGCGGTCTGCTGGGAGACGATTTTAGAATTGCTTAGTTTTAAAAATGATGAAATATATACGTTATAACTTAGAGGAGACGGTTCCGATAGAATTACTTAGTTTTAAAACTTGGTTAGTTATAATTATGTTGTAACTAATAACTTATTTTTGATGCCTGCAAATAAAAATAACGAAGTGTAAAGTGATAACAACATAAAAGTCATAATGAAAAAAATAGAATAGTACAGTCCCAAACATATAATACTACAGTCCCAGAGTCAAAATACTACAGTCATAACTAAACAAAAAAGATATCATCTGCCTCGTTGTTTCTTTTCGGAGGGATCCCACCTATCAGCTGCTTTGCCTTTGCGATCCCTGTGCGGCTGCTGGCGCCTCTGTATCTGGCTCTGTGGACTAATATCTCCTAAGTCGTCCTCTGCACCCTCCTCTCCCATATCCTCCTGAACCTCTGTATACATGTGTTGCATACCTGTGTCATCTTCCCATGGAAATGGTAGAGATGACTGTGCATCAGTCGGCTATGTACGCATGTCCCATGGATCTTGCCCCCAGGTTGGAGGATACGTGGAAGGAGGTGGTGCACCAAATAATGCAAAGGCAAAGCCATCTATAGTATCCCCTGTACTCCCACCAGCCTTGTAGTCATGCTCCATCCTATCTCCATAACGTGGTCGATGGAAGCTAATCACCTCTGCATCTGTACATACCGGGGACAGGGCATCCACGCTAAACTCGGCATGGGCCTCCCAAAGAGGTGTTCTATCCTAAATTTAAATAATGTTAGATTTTCTTCATACACAAAACTCTGCAATAAACAATATAAAGCGGTAAACGACCTGGCCAAGCTCTGTCGGAACTCCATATTTATTTCTATAAGCATTCCATCATTGGGTATTCAACACCCAGTCGTGGAACTTCCAACCTGTGGTATCACCTGCATAATTGAATGTTAACTTAGTTAAAACAAAGAATCGGAGGAAAATAAAATGATTGTGTGTGTCCTACTTTTAATATTAACCGAGTAATCCCCTGAAGGAGGTGGCGACATCTCATCGGTGTAGAAAGGGACTCGTTCATGATTCAGATTTCGCGGTGTATCTTTTATCTCTCTCCAATTGATGTTCTCCCCAGCATTGCGCAGCATGCCAACGAGGCGGCCATCCCAACCGCCTCTCTTCACGACTGGTGCACTATGCTGGAGCATTTGACATCCTATCGCACGCCAAGCATCCCTCGCCATGCAGGCCAGGCTGTGTCCAACTCCTCTGATGGCTGTCAATACCTGCACACAACATATTTTCATGATTATGAAAACAAGGTGTAATTAAAATTTTTAATTTTTAATTAAAGTACGTTTAAGTTATATTTACCGAGTGAGCATTGACCAGACCCCAAGGCATGTAATTCCTAGATGAATCCATCAGTCTACGTTGAAGGATGTCGCCATAATGACATGTAAGGTAGACTTACGGCATGCTGTATCTCTGAAACCATACGTCATATCTCAAAGTCTCGGGACGAATACCCAATGACTCAGGAGGTGGCGGACTCCATAAGTGCTGATTCGAATGTCAAACCCAGTCGTACTCCCGGCTGAAACGCTGGCTCCAGTCGACTTTGGGATTAGTATGCATCGTATTGGAAGTAAAATTAATTAGAAAAACAAAAAACATTGGCAATATTAAAGTGATAATGAAATTAAGTACATAGTACTTACTTGTGGAACATGTCAGTATCATCCTTACCCATCAGTGGGTACTCCGGGATGAAAGTATCCAACACAAACTGTCGAGACACCAGATCGGGATAGTGACACTCCACTATCCAAAAACAAAGGACCGGTCCCTGGTAATACCAGAGTAGTCTCTGCTATAATGTGAGCTGACTCAGAAGGCCGTGTTGATAGAATGCACGATATGGAAACCAATCGATACTCGCATCTGGAGCTGACCCCGGACATAAGAAACCCCCCTACCAGTCTCTTTATAGCTGTGGTGAAGGCCCCATATGGCACCGTATGCGGGACATCTATCTGGATCAGGCACTCCCCACCGGAGAGGTGAATCTGGTATAACTGGCCGACATACCGGCAGATATGACCACGACCAATGCTGGAGCAAAAGAAGCGGTCCGTGAAGCTATTTGTTCCTCACCTGAAATTTTAACTTAAAATAAGAACTCGGTATTTATTCAACCTTAAATAACAACGTATTTTTAATAACAAAATTAGTACAGACTTACCAGACAAGCATGACACAAGGCTCTGTATAAGTGGGCGAGAACAGCTCCACCCCAGTTCCACCTCGATGGAGACAGCATGTCCCTCAACAGAGAGAGAAACATAATCGGGACCACATCACCGCTGGAGTCCACGAACATGACTGCCCCACACAAATCCAGCACATATGCCCTAGTATACCTACAATATAAAATAATAGATTATTTTACATAGTTGAGATTATTGTTGAATTAATAAGTTATTTTAAAAAGTGTAATGGTACCTCAAGACCGCATCAACGTCAGCAGTCTCAGGATGTATCCGATTCTGGAAGAAGTGAGAACGAAGTGTCAGCAGAGAAATACAGTACCCAGAAAATCGTAAGTCATCCTCATCCTTCTTCTTCTTCTTCAATTTTTTCTGCAGATTTTTCGGATGACACCCTAGCAACTCTGGTATCATCATCTGTAGGTCTGGATGATCTGAGATACCACCTATGGGAACACCATCGATAGGTAAATCCCATAGGGCGCTCACATCAGCAAGTGTGACTGTCATCTCCCCAATCGGAAGATGAAATGTATGGGTCTCAGGTCGCCATCTCTCCGCTAGACCATGCATAAGAGATACATCGATCTTACTCTGCGGCATAGTGGCAATCTGATACAACCCAAGATTAATGAGGCATCGCTGCATCAATGGATGTGCAACGAACGGAATCTCTGACTTGTGGTGCCTCACCGTAAGCATGACATCGTCCTATATTTATTATCAATTTGTGAGACTCAAATCGTGTCATTTTATAATACTATTTAACATTACGTATAAAAATCAAGTACCTCAATAGATGCCAACGAGACACCGTGCTTAACATGATGGGTCCATAGAACAGGACTAAAAGTGTCAGGATCATGCCAACAATCTCTATGCCCGGTCTAAGATGACTGACCCGCTCCACCCGAGGACGGACTCGCTCCAGTCGGATCCACTAAGGACGGACCCGCTCCAGGCGCTGGTGGGTCTCTCCACCGTCTAGAAGATCTACGCATACTACATTTAAAAAATAATAATATAATCAATCACAATAATTATTAATAATAATAAAATAGAAAAAATATAATTATAAATTAACAATAATTATTTATCAAAAAATAGTAATTATACATATTTTTATTATCACAACAACAATACATGATACAACTAACACTTAACATGACAATTACTAAATTAACAACATAAATTATCTTTCACTACACATGAAAAAAAAAAAATCTCACACATTCATCTCACCATACTTAGAAAATATATATCTAACCAATAACCCAAACACATGAATTTTAATCGAATTTTAATTATAATAAATTACCAAATAACTATCTGTGCTCACAATTTATCAAATAAACTTCAAAATAATCATTTCTTTTATTCAAATTTATGTTTGAAAATATTACTTAAGTTTTATACATTTTGCAACTAGTATTTCTATGAAATTTCAATTAAAAAATATTTATCATACAACTTTTTACATCCTGTCACAAAGAGGTCCCTAAGGGACTGTTTATAAACAAAATAATTTTTCTAAACAAATTAATTATATTTACTACTAAATTTTATTCACCATTAAATTTTATAAAAATAGGAAACTTTATTTACTATTAAATTTTATAAAAATAGGAAATTTGCAAAAAAAAACAAAAATCTGCTCTAATCGACAAACATGCAATTAACTTGAAAAAAGAAAGATAATTTTTAAACAAATTTTGATATACTTCAAAATAATTTGTTTTTACTTAAAATTAATTTGTATTGATATATATACATGTCTTTCGTCAACTAACTTCAAAAAATCCTCAACCCTAAATTTTGTAAACCATAAACTCTAACTTTAAATTTTTAAACAAATCAAACAATTCAACCATAATAACCCTAAATTGAACCATAAATCCTAAATTCAAATAAGGGAACCATAAACCCTAAATTTTTAAGCAATTCACAATTCATAACCATAAATCCTAAATTGAACTATATCACATTCAAAAAATTTAAGCAATTCTACCATAATATTTTTTTTATTAATAATCCCCAATCCAAGCAATTCGATAAAGCACCCAATTCGAACAATTCAAGCAATTCAACCAATTCAACTAATTGGAGCTATTCAACAAATTCGAAACAACTCTAATTCAACTAATTCAACCATTATCGAGTCACAATTAAACCAATTCATCAATTCAACTAATTCAACCATTATCGAGTCACTAATCTTAACCCTAACCCTAACCCTAACCATAACCCTAACCCTAAATTGAACTAATCAAATCGAAAAAACTTACATTCAAGAGAAGCTCGGTACAGTGGCGATGCTCGGTGTAGCGACTGTGACGGTGCTCAATGCAGTGGTGGCACCGAGCACTAGAGAAAGTGAGCAGAAAGGAGAGAACGAGAGGGAGAGGAGCGGAGCAGTGGCGGCGGCGGAGACAGGGGCGGCGACGCAATTTTTCCCTTTTTTCCTATTTCTAGTTCAGACTGAGGCAAGGGTTCGGATTGAGGCAGAGAGAAGAGGAAGGGAGGGAGGGCTCACGGGTGGGAAATTATATTAATAGCGGACCGCCCGTGGGGGGGTGGTTTGCTTGGGGAGAGGACCGCCCGTGGGGGGGTTTGCTTGGGGAGAGGACCACCCGTGGGGGAGGCGGCTTGCTTGGGGAGAGCACCGCTCGTGGGCCTAGTGGTTTCCTTCAATATATGGGCCGTCCGTGGGCCTGGCGGTCGGGGTATTAATAAAAAAAAATCAAACACAGGGATATTTTTAAAATTTTGTTTTTTTAGGTTATTAATAAAAATGGCCGCAAATCCATGCATCTTTTTAGGGAAAATTGGTTATTTGCCACTCCAAAACCTTCAAATTGTAAAAATGCCATCCTGAAATTTAAAATTGTAAAAATATCACTCCAAACTTCATTAATTTATAATTTTGCCACTCTAAATAATTAATGACTAAAATGACATCCCTTCTTCTCCTGCCTCCTCTTCTTCTCCTTTTATTTTTTTATTTCAAGTTGAACGAGCAGATGAGATAAGATTGAATGCTTTGCAAGAAGCTTTTGATGAGAAGATATCTAACTAATGTCCTTTTAACTCTTTTTATTCCATTTATACTCAATAATATAACTGGTATAGATTTTTAGAATAGATATGTTGTGCTGATTCAGCAAGGTGGATTCATTATAATAATCAGTGAAGAAATTCCAAGAGTTAGAAAATTACTAGTAAAATTAGGACTGCAAACTAATCAAACTCAAAAGAGCTGGACTAAGCTTTTAGTTTGATTGGTAATATTATCAAATCAAGCCAGCTTGAAATAAAACACTATTATTAGCTAAAAATTTATCTTGAGTTGATTCATGTAAACCAAGCCAGCTTGATTATTTATTTTGGTAGTAGCTCACGGTTTTTTAATCTCATCTCATCGGCTCGTTCTGCTTGCACATGAATCATCTATGGCTCGTTCTGCTTGAAATCAAAAATAAAAGGAGAAGAAGAGGAGGCAGGAGAAGAAGATGACATTTTAGTCATTAATTATTTGGAGTGGCAAAATTACAAATTAATGAAGTTTAGAGTGGCAGTTTTACAATTTCAAATTTCAGGATAACATTTTACAATTTGAAGGTTTTGGAGTGGCAAATAACCAATTTTTCCTTTCCTTTTAAATTTAATCCTAATATGTAAAATTATATCATTAGTTGTTTTAGTAAAGTATATACCATTATATTGATGTTGATTTTTGAACTTTATTTATAAAAATGATTTAATTGATGCTAATTTATTTTTTTGTGTTGATAAATTTAATACGTAATTATAATTACACATAATTAATCATGACCAAAAAATAAATAAAAAAGATTAAAAAATATTAATGGTTAAATACATATCACATAGAATGATAGAAAGTAAGACATTATGTCAAATTTATTTTCAAATATAATAACAATAAACTTTATATTTTTAAAACATGTAAATACCACCATTGTATTAACGTTTCTTTATATATCTGCCACACTGCTTGCTTATTAGTAAATTACCTTCTTATTTAATTTTTAAATTATTGCATTATTTAATTAGAAGCAAAAAGTAAGGAAGGTTTTAAGAGGGCAAAAATGGTATTTAGAAGAAAGATTTCTCTTTGCTCTCAATTTTTCAAATTATGCGTTGAAAATAGCAGCTTCCAATATATCTTGACCCATAGTCTGCAAAACACATTATGCCCTAAAAGTTATTTTTTGGAAGATAGCGTGGATACAGAGTATTGGAGTTATTAATTAACAAACTTTAATTAGGAAGCTACCGAATTTGTTCCAAGAGTCAACAACCTTCAATATATGAAATAAATTTCTATGATAAGTGGCTTTGGAAATGGCAAAGAGGAGACAAGGGCCCATTTTTCCTTTTTGGAAATATAAAATTAATTTATCGAAAGAAGATGGATTATTTTATTTTGTTTTCATATTGATTCCATCTGTTTGAGTACTTATAAGGATCATAACATATGCATTAAATCAGAAATTTACATGCATTAAATCAGAAATCTACGAATAAATTATTGATTCAATTTATGTAAAAATGTCGATATTTGAACTCACACTCCATTTTCTCTCTCCCTCCTCTCCTCTTCTCCTCTTCTCTACTCGCCTACTCTCCTTATTTTTTTCTCTACCGGCAAGCCATAACATTTTTTATTTGCATTTTTTTTTAATCTTCCAAAGTACGTACTCTTTCATTTTGAAATCCATTTACAAAAAAAGTTATAGTTCTTGGAGAAAATTTGAAAACATTCCAGATCTATAATTTAATTAACAAAAACTATTTAGGCCAATTAAATGTTTTTTTAATTGTTACATATAATGTTATTAGTTAGGATGAAAAGAGGACAGAATAATTAAGATGAAAACATTTCAGTTTAAAAAGATTGACAAGAGAAAGATGACTATTGAACAAAATAATCCAAAAAGAAAAGAAAAAACAATCTAAAGAATGAACAGAGGACTGGAGGAGGCATGGTGGCGGGCAGGATGCCTCCTTTGCTTGTCCGCTTGGGATTAAAATATTATTGAATTATGCATAATAAGTAGATGTGAAAGGAAAATGCCCACTCTTAAGAAGAAGAAAAAACGATTCAACTCGATCCAAGATTAGTTTATTTTATTGTCTAAAGTTCATTTAAATTTACACTTTTTAACTATTGTAGACGCTTAAAATAATATGGTCATACACTTATACTACACATATATATATAGTAGAGAATACTAGGTTAATAGCTGTGATATTTATCTTCATGAGATCATATATACTAGAGTAATTACTAGCAACTAACTAAATATCTGGGATGATTTTGCAATTTAAAAATACGTACTCATATTTATACTTAATAAGTCTTTAGAATATTTTTTTACCTATATTCATATTCAATAAACAAATGAAAAAGATCTTATTCATATTCTTCTTATCGAATACGGTACCTACAAAATCAAAAGATATCATTAACACCCCTTTTAACATGTAACCAAACGCTTAATTTCGGTGTAGATTGGAGTTCAGAAAAAAAAAATAATAATAAGGAAAGAAAGATGTGTGCACAACGTGCCATTGACTTTTTGCAAGACGAGCGATGACCGATGAGATGAGTTGGATGAAAAGTCCCATTGACTTCCAACAGAAAGCAATATTTTCTTCTTTTGAACATTATCTATTGAAAAATTTTATTGATAATTTTTGTTATTGGAAACTTTAATGATAAATCTTGACGCACAGTCGACAAACACATTATGCCCTAAAAGTTCTGTTTTGGAAGATAGCGTAGATACAGCGTACTGGTCTTGCCAAACTAAACATAAAGTGTTATTTAGAAAGCCAGCCCACACAATGAGTCAGCAACCATTAATAAATGAAATAAGCAATTAGTATCTCCACGTACGATAAGTGGCATTAGACCACGGGCAATTTGACAATAAAAAAGGGGAAAAAAAAAAAATAGACAAGTTGCTTTGAAAATGATAAAGAGAAGACAAAAAATAGCTTTACGACTAAACCATGCAGTGTCGTGTTCCAGCCCATTCAGAACACGTGTTGTACCATGTTGTAGATAAACACAACATGTTAAACGACACGTCACGGCTTGATAAGCCGTTTTATTGTATTGTATTTTTTTATTAGATTTTGATAATTTATTACTTTAAAAGTGTAATAATGTCCAAAAAATCTGAAAAAAAAAACAAAAAAAATCAAAAATAAAATAAAAATTAAATTACATTTTCTGTAAGTTTCAAAATATTTTGTAGTTTTTTTTGTGTTTTGATATAATTTGAAAAAAAAAATTTGTAAGCAACAATTAAAAAAAAACCTAAAAATTGTCTAAATGTTAGAAAAATTAGACGTGTCGTGTTTAAACTTGACAATTTCAAAAAAAATATGGATATAATACGACTAAGAATACAGCACAGACATATCTTGACATGACACATCTAATAAGACGTACCATGTTTGTGTTGTATTTTTAGTCGTGCTCATCAGTATGTCCAACACGCTGTATTTTTACAATACACTAAACAAGGCTTTTATATACTGCTAAATTTCAGTAAATATTATTCTTAGCAGAGAGAGCATTGCATGTATGCATATACGTACACGAAAACGGGATACGTGAATGGAGTATGTTCTCGTTTGGAGATATGGTAAAGATAATACATACTTTTGTGTGTGTCAGACTGACATATTCATATTATGGATATAAATTTGTGTCAGGCCGTAGTGTCGTGATAGTCATTTTAATTGTGACTTGAATCACGTGTTGTGTTCTAATGAAATTATTTTTTTACGTATCATAACATATTGTAAATTAAATTGCAGACACTAATCATAACAAATAAATGGTTACGCTATGTTAACATGATGTACTGAGTTAAGTTTGGTCATATTTGACTATGTTTAACACATTTGGTCATGTTAGATGTCTATGTAGTCATATTTAATTTTTTTTTAATTTTAAAGTTTGTTTAAGACAGAAAAATTATAAAAAGAGAGGGTTCAAATGCACCCAAATTTTTGTGCACCTAAATGTACTCTATCTTTCAAATCATTTTTCTCCATTTTCAAAGTCTGAATAGTCAATCCGAACCGTTAGATGCGATTTATATATTAAGATGTGCTTGGAGACCAAATTTTACATTTTTTGGAATTTTTTTACTATTTTTTTAGATTTATTGAAAATCGCTGTTTTTAGCAAATCTGGACCATAAAAAAACGGCGATTTTCTATAAATCTAAATAAATAGTAAAAAAATTTCAAAAAATATAAAATTTGGTCTCCAAGCACATCTTAATATATAGATCGTATCTAACGGTTCGGATTAACTGTTTTGACTTTGAAAACAAAGATAAAAGATAGAGTACATTTGGATGCACAAAAATTTGGGTGCATTTGAACCCTCCTTTTATACTAATATGTCCGAAATTTGATATGTTGTTTTGGATAAATAATGAAATAGATTTTTGTAGAACTAGGGTGTTCTAGCTCATCAAAGAATTTGTAAGTTTAACTCTAAAATATATTATATTAGCTTCAAACGATGAGTCTAAATTATTGAAACTGATCTACTTCATAGTTGATGCGTTTATATATTAAATTTATAAATTTTCAGATTAATTTATTATAAATCAAGTGGTAAAAAAGAAGGTTTATAAGTTAATTTTAATACGTTTATTTTTTATCATTTTGTGATCGCTTTATACTAAATTAATTCAAAATTTTATAAATTTGACATGTAAACGCATCACTTGTGAATTAGATTGGTTTCAATAGTTTGAATTCATCATTTAAAGTTATATGATAAGTTTTAGAGTTAAGTTTCACCAATAGACTTTGTGATCTTTAGAACACCCTAGATAGTTCTACTTCATAAATTTTATGTTGTTTTGATCTTGTGTACATATTTGGGGTTAAAGAGTTTTCTCTCTTTTGGGTACTTGTTTTTATTTCACATGATATTATTTTCTAAATTTAAATGATGTATCTTTTGCACCTATGAGAGGCTGAGTTTACTCTCAAAGGTTTTTGTTTGTAAACCTGATACTTAATATAGTTTAATTAATAGTTCAATTAAGTTTACTTGATAATTAAAATTATGTTGTGATTGGTTTATCTTTTGAGCGCTTTATACTTGCATATGTTTTAATTCGAAATTTTTAGGCCAGTTTAGACAAAATATTAGATGGCAAGTTCAATTAGTGTTTAATTATATGCATAAGAATTTAGGTTTTTAGATTAGATAATGAAAGGAGACGTCACAATATTCAATTTCAAAAGATAAACTTAGAAAAGTAAATGAGGTGCTGAAAGATGAAGTCCAATTGCCTCCAAACAGATCAAAACTGAACTTAGATTTTTAGGTGAGGTATCAAAAGATGAAGTATAATACATTTGCTAAGGATTTGGCTTATCAAAGAGTTTGATTATTTAGGAAAGCAAGCCTTAGCAGGATCCTCCGAAAATTTTATAAATGCCCAAAATAATTAATAAATTACGAAAACTATCCCTTTTTTTTATTAACTTTTGATTTCTACCCAAACCGGTTAACCACTAACCGGAAATATCCATTCTTTCCGATCCTTCAGTTCTCGGACTTGGTAAAAGTATCCGTTTAATGGTAAGGTTGCTAAAGGTCTGGTTATTAGTTAACCGAGTTTCTAGTCCGGTTAGTGGTATACCAGAAAATAGGAACCGGTTAATGGGGTACCGAAAATGGGATACAATTTAGGTTAGTGGTATACCGGAAAGTCACCCGGTTATTCACTCTCCAGTTTAGAAATCGGCTATATAAACTCTGACGGAGGGATGAAAGGAAAAAAAACGAAGCGCCTTCAAACAGAGAGACGAACGAAAGAAAAAAAGTAAGTTTTTTTTATAATTAATTTATAAGTTATTATTTTTAAGATTTCTGAAATATTTTTGTTTGAGAAGAAGATGTTAAAATATGATTTCCAACCAAAATACGACATATTATACAATAACCAATATATTTGCATATATTACGATTATTCAATATGTACCACTTTTTTTTTAACCAACTTATAAATAAATAAGTAAATAAATTGACAAATGTTGATTCTTGTTATAAATAAAATCCAAAAGTAATGGAGAAAGAATATTACTTATTATTTAATTTGTTATAAATTGTAGTTTATTAATTTTTTATAATTAATTTTATTTAATTCAGGAAATTAATTTGTTTTTTATAAATAATTTAGAAATTACTTAATTAATGAAATTATGTTGTGCTTATAATACTATTATTTCTTTAAATTGTATTTTGTTATTCATACCAATCAAAACAAAAAATGACCGTCATCTGTGTGAGAATTTTTGTTGGAGAAAAAATCATGTACAATGATGATCGGATTTTTTACAGCACCCGACCTAAATACTAATTACCTATAACCGTGGACCATAACTTTGATTATCTACAAAATGAGATTTATAAACTGGTTGGGTATACCGTTAGTGAAGCAAATCTGGAAATCCAAGCCAGGTTTAACATGTCTACCGATAGCCAACGTGACTATCAATTGGTACCGATAACAAACCAGCAATCATTCGAAATGATTTTAGAAATTTTTGCGTCTTTTTCAGAAAGGGTCTCGATTCTAGAGTTATTTGTAGAATTAGAACCGAACCATACCGGTTTTAATTCCCAATCAAATATGAATAGTCAGATCCCTGAAACTCGATCTCGATCCAGTACCAATAGGAACCCTGAACTCATAACTCAATTCTGACCGAGTACCAGTCAGAACCCTGAACTCACAACTCGATCCCGACCCAGTATCAGTCGGGTCCGTAGACCAGTACCGCTTCCAAATTTTGTACCACCTGTGGATGTGATTGATGATGACAGTTTGGAGAGCGGGGATGAGATGCTCTCAGATGATTCATCAGGTTCTGATAATGACGTTCGAGCAATCAGACAGTCACAATCACAGTCTCATGAATCACGTAACCCGATAACTAGTCGGGACGATATGAGACATCCAGTTGATAGTTTCAATGACATATCTGGTTTTCAACCTACGGATATCAATTTTTTCGGCAGCTCAACCAGAACATTCGATAATCCATTAGCCAAAGGCCAAGTATTTGAGTCGAAAGTGGCTCTAAGGGTGGCAATAAATGAGTTTCATATTCAAAAAAATTATGAATGTTTGGTTTCTAAAAGCGAAAGTAAACGTTTAACTATAAAGTGCAGAGATAATTTTTGCAAATTCAAGTTATCAACGAAGCTTAATGGTCTTTCAGGATATTAAATTATTACCAAACAAGCAATGTCTCATGTATGCAAAGTACTGGCAACACGTGCTGATCATCGTCAGCTTACTACAGAGATGTTTGCCCTATCAATTGATGATGCAATTAGAAAGGATGTGTGCCCAACTATAAATCATATCCGCGATGTGGTGAAAAAAGAGTACAAAAATGTAACACCCAAGTACAACAACTTATGGCGAGGCCGTGAGCTTACTATTGCAAATCTGTTTGGTAATTGGGACAACTCGTACAACTTGCTTATTCCACTTTTGGAAGCCATACAAAGAAATAATTCGGGAACCAAATATTGTGTGACCTCGACCGCTATTGATGGAGAAACTGACAGGTATTTCAATCAAGCCGCATGGGCATATGGGCCTTGTATTGCAGCATTGCTGTTCCTCAGACCAGAGATTAGCATCGATTCTTGTTTCATGTCGGGACGGTACCAAGGTAGACTGCTAATGACATGTATGTACGATGCTGAGAACCAATTGCTTCCATTTACTTTTGCAATTGTGGAGAAAGAAAGCGCAGTAAACTGGAGGTTTTTAATGAGATGGTTGCGATTGGAAGTAATTGGAGAGAATCATTTTTTTGTGTCATCTCAGATAGACATTTGGGAATTAAATCTGTGTTTTAGAGTTCACTTCTCGGATGGGATGAGTCTACCGACCAATGTGTCCATTAGTATTTGTTCTCAACATGTTGCCGAGAACCTCTTCAAGCACGTGGGGCGGAACAGAGATGTCAGTGATAGGTTCAAAATTGGAGTAAACAAATGCAAACCTAGGAGATTGACGGAGATGTTTGAAGACTTTGAAGTTGGTTGTCCAGAAGCTATCGAGTACCTTAACAATGTGGGTAAGAGGGACCCTAACGATGAAGACGAGCTACCATGTCCGGAGAAACTATATCAAGCAATGGACGGAGGTCACCGATTGAGAATAATGACAACAAATGGGTTAGAGTCACTAAATGCCGTTTTCAAAATTAGCCGGCGCTTGCCGGTTGCAGCAATCGTGGAGGACACATTTTATAAGTTAAATAGATGGTTTTATGAATGGCGGAACAAAGCTGCAATGAGACTTTAATGAGGTGAGTTATGGTCCAAAAGGGTAAGTGAGTTATTGTAAAAGTGTATCAATAAATCTCTGAACATGACTGTGGTTCCTTACAGTAGATACATTGGGGTTTTTGAGGTCATGATTAGGGGTGAAAAAATTTCTGCAATGCGTAATCAGCCAAGACTTGAGTATACCTGTAGAGATTTTGGGTATAGAGTTATTGTCAGGGATAACAATAAGGCTGAGTGTGAATGTCAGAAGCCCCAATTGACCGGTATACCATGTTCTCATTTCATGGCGGTGGTTCGAGAAATGAAATATGATGAAAATTTATACGACAGCTCCTTGTACAGTTCGTCGATACTGGAACAAACATGGAGTGCATGTTTCGAACCGAAAGACAACCAAAATGAATGGCCTGAATACAACAGCCCAAAAATTAAACATGAGAGCAGACTGATCAAAAAGGGAAGGAGACGGCACAACCACATGCCGATGGAAATGGACAGAATGCAGGGTCGAAGACTCGGACATCAGGCTCATCGGGAGACAATTGATCGGAATGCAGCAGGTACAATTGATCAACCAATGAGAAATACATGTCCAAGATAAATTCAGAATTTAATACATGTACTTGTAATGTAGAGGAGGCAGCAAGACAGGCAGAGGCCATACCATCGTCGTCGAGAAGGTCAGGAAGGGGATCTTACAATAGATCTCAAATAGGGCCTTCTGAAGCACGAATGAGGAGCACATCTGACGCAGAAAGAAGGAGCGCCACATCTGAAGCAGGAAGGAGAAGCACATCTTCAACAAGGCCATCTGGTACAGCTAACCAGTCGCAAACAGGGCCATTTGGTACAGCTAACCAGCAGGAAGGATCAGAGCAACCAGTAAGAAGAAGTGCATCTGGTCCATCCATCTTTGGATTGCGTCTTAGTCTGCGTCGTAGAGGATAAGCTTGCAAATTATTTTATGTTTGGACTGTTTTGTAACATAAATAATGTTATGTTATGTTATTTTATTTTATGTTTGAACTGTTTTGTAACATAAATAATGTTATGTTGTTTTATTTTATGTTTGAACCATAGGTCTTACCATGTCCATTTCACGTGAAGAGAAACAAGAAATTATTAATAATTTCTGGACGAGTAAATTCCTCATGAGAAGGCGAATGCAACGTATGTATTTATCCAAAAATTATGACGAATTCATAAGCACTGTTGATCCATCAATTAGATAAATGGTTGAGGAGAATTCTCCAAGTGGGTGGGCAGACAAGAACCCACCAACTGGATGGGAACATTGCCTTTTATGTCAAGTGAAGGGGGTATGGTGGATATGTTTTTTTTGTTTTAATTGTGGGATAGTTAGTCACCCCAACTGCATGGACAAGAATGCAGATCCGGTGAATGACGCACATCTTACTAAATGGAAGTGTTCTTCGTGCGTATGCCAGTCTTCGGACAAGAAGAAAGGATGTTCCTCATCTCGTAAGCCATAGCCTGCTTTTTTTGTATCGTTGTATTTTATGAACTGTACTGGTTTGTATAATTCTATGTAATTGTATCGTTGTACTAGTTTGTAGTATCTGAATTATATGTTGTATTATTTTAATGTAAATATGTTGTATTATTTTATGTTATGATTATATTCATGTTTTAGCATTTTATGTTGAAACATGATTGTATTATTCATTACTGTACAATTAGTCTATGTTTGATTTTTTTGTTGAACAGGATGGACAACAGCAAAAGAGGTACTGAGTATGCCAAATGTCACTGTAAGAAAATACTTCTTTTGAAAAGAGTTGGTATCCAATTACCTACTGAAAATCCCCCCCTTTCAGACGATGACTTTGTTCAAAATCCATACGTGAAAAAAATTTGATGAAGACCCTCCAACACTAGACGATGAGTTTGTTCCGTGTACTTATACTGGTAAGGCGAGCACATCATCGGGTGTCACTAATCAGAAGTCGGATGCTAAGAAGACTACTGATAAGAAGTCGGTTGGTAAGAAACTGGCTGCTAAGAAATAGCAACCATAATTTTTTTTATTCTTTTATATTATATAAGATGTTTCTTGTTATTTTGTAGGATGAACAATAGCAACCGTATTTTTATTAATTTTAAATCACGTCGTCACGTTTTTTTTCTACACGTTTTTTTTGTTTGTTGTGTAATTTTAAAAAAATTAATGTATAAATACTATCATAATAGGTAGCTCAACCAAAACTAAAAACTAAAACATAATAAAACATGAAATATAATAAAACATAAAACATAAAATATAATAAAATATGAAATAGATGAAAGATAAGATCAACAGTCGGGCATATGACTGGGATAATCTGCATGCGAGAAGCGCTGTCTCCGATGGCGTTGCCTGTGACCCCTTCCTAGCGGTTCTTCTTCTTAGCTACCCTCAGATGGACGTGGAGTCTCATCAAGTGAATGAGATGTGGATGCCCCTGCGTCACCACCAGGTGGACGAGATGTCGATCCCCCTGCATTTTATTATGTTGCATTACTATTTTATTATGACACCCAAAGTTAGGAAAAAAGAGAAAGAAGTGAAGCTGACCTGCGTCACCAGTACTGACAGCTGGCACTCCAAGAAGCCAACTAGTCATCTAAACCTCACGCTCATGCTGAAAAGTATCGATAGATGCTCGTTGTGCATACTCCACATCCTTTTGATTCTATGTATCCAAAAAATCATCAAAGGTGCGTATGCCTAATCCTTGCTCCTGATAATCCACCCAAGACAGATTGTGTCCACTCTGATCCTGATTGACATTCAATTTGTACATAGTTTTAATTCCTAAAAAAATACATGTAATTCATAAAAAATACTTCTTCTGAATGAAGTACATACCTGTCCGAGTTCAAGGCCGTAACTCATCCCATGCGTCTGGAAAAGGCTGTCCGGATGCCAAGCTTGCGTCCCCTGATCCTGAGATACCTATAATTGGAGGTTAGTTTCATAAGTTGTGGTTTACAAACAAATTTGTTTAAGCCATGCTACAAAATTACCTGTCCGGGGTCTGCGGCTGGATGCAGTGGATTTATCGGTGCAAATGTTTCTTAGTGAATGCACTTTCTCCATTCGGTGCCGTCGTATAACCAATCCTTAAAAGGATCTAAGCCTTTGAATCTAGGAGGATCTGGATATAGATAAACCCCAATAGGAGTAGGCTCGTCCGATGGGACCGCTTCCCAGTTTTTCAGAACCTCCGCCTCATCCATCAATTGGCATGCACGTGGACCGTAACCTGTATCACAGTAGAGGCGCCAGCCTGTCCTCATTAGTTTTTTTACCAACCTTTCGACACCCCTTGGTGAAGAACATCTTGACGCCGTGCGCCAACTCTCCAATCCCAGTCAATGCATATACACAAACATTTTCAACTTTAGCAATTATGAGTTTTAAATAACTGAATCAACAAGAATAGTAATTAAAAATATTTATAGTTCGAGTGACAAGTGGTCCGTGGGGAATGTGTCTACTCGGCCCATGCTCTTCTCTGGGAGCTGCATCGTACGATCTATTCCTTCCACATGCTGATTGATATCACCATATTTGATCTATTGTTCAGACCAATCACCATACCAAAAGTTGGTTCTTAAACAATTAAATAGCGTCTATTACATTGAATATCTATAGAATATGGTACTGCTGCATTTTTATTCTTATTTGCAGAAAAATTGGCGAACTCAGGAGGTAACTGACAATCTGAGACTTTGCATGCGAGTCGCATCAACCCTGACGCGAGTCGCTTATCACTCTGACGCTACCACAGACGCTAGCCGCATCAGACAGACTTCGACGCGAGTCGCATCCTTGCCACATGACCCGTGTTATACTCTGATGCGACCAACATTAACCTTGACGCGAGTCGCATCAGAGTTTTCCAGAGCAGAAGGCGGAGGCTAAATAGAGTCCCAATCAAGGTCCAAAGATGAAAGGGTCATTTGGAAAGGCTATAAAAGAATATCCTCTGCCACTAACAAAGAGAGCGAACAGAATCCAACATACTGGTTCAAAAAGAGAGATCAAACGGGAGAGCTGAGAAGTGAAGATTAGAAGAACTTCACAGATCTTCTTTCCTTCTTCTTCGGGTTTTATCATGATTTGTTCTTTCTTTCTTGATCATGATTGAGTAGATCTCTTAGTTTCTAGGGTTAAGATGTAGTCTGAAACTCTGTTTTGTAATGCATGATGTTTAGATCTGAGTTTATATTTGTGTTTATTTGCCTGAGTATTATTTCTATTGCTTGATTGGAATTGTTTGAATGAATCTTGGTTTCTACTGTTGAATGTCTATAGCATCTCTTCTAGTATTTTGGCCATGATGTTTCTTACAATTAGATCAAGTATTTGAGGTAGATCTTTGATCTGAGAGGTGAGATCAATAGTAACTGAGAGGTGAAACCAAACTTATAATCAAGTAAAACCAAACTTTTAATTGCTGTCATTTATTGTTATCGAATTTAGAAAATATAAACAAACCAAATCAACTTTTCCTTACTTCTAGTACCTAACTGAGCTAAGCAAGAGTCCAGAATTGAACTGTTCCCTGTGGATTGATACCTGATTATATCATTCGATAAGGGTTGTACACTTGCAATCTAATTCGGGATCTAAATTAAGGTTTTAAACAAAGTACAGCTCGCTGTACTGAAGCTTTGTGCTTTGCGCATAACACTGATTAAACAGATAGATAAATGTCATACATCTCTTCTGGTACCACTTGCGATAACGTGGAAGGTCATTTTAGTCAAACGAGTGACCTTCTCTGATTACTTGCGTCTCATATGCAATAACCAACTGAACATATGCCACGTATCTTATGGCCCAGGACTCATTCTTCTTTGAGCCCAACATCAACCTGTTCATAATTTTATAACAACTTAACACCCAAAGTTAATTTACATAAATAAGGAAAATAACAGTGAGTAAACCTTACTTGTGCAACTCAACGTGCGTGTGCCTATTCAGTGGATCTGGCACTGGAATCTCTTGAAACAATCCGAATTGTCGCATACAGCGATCCGGATAAGTATGCTCAACGATCCAATAAAATATTAGTGGACCGTGATACAAGTAGTAGGGTTGATAAATTTAGTAAAAATGTGAGTTATAATTTATAAATACAGTGACATATAACTAAATAATAACTTGATTGAAACATATCCTTCCCTCCTGAGTCACTGTCGAAAACTTATTGTAGACCCTTTAGTACGGCTCCCAATTCACACGATCCTCTGTCAAACTCTAAAACTGGCTCCGCGGGATACGTGTACCCTGGGTCTTGAAGTGGGAGGATGCATTGTATTTGTGCGGACCACACATGTATCAAGTGTTGGGGTGCCCCAGGCAGGTTCCCAGTTTTTAGTTTGAGACTCAGGCCGGTGAACTGGAAAGTGGGTCTATGACCAGTGCTGCAGAAGCATCATCGGACCATGCATAGATCCTCTCCCGGACTCGGTAGTGACACATAGATACCGATACAGATATGCAAGAACCGCTCCACCCCAATTGTACTATACCGGTTGATCCAAATCCACAATTAGATCGAGATACCACAGCGATATCCCGTCCCTGCCACTGTCCACGAACAAACTGGACGACATAAGGTCCAAGATATATGCACGGACATACCTAGCAAAATTCAATACAATGTGAGTACATTGTTGATAGGCTAAAGCACGAATAAATTGATATATATATATATATATATATATATATATATATATAATACTTACCACTTCAGCGTTTGATCGTCGCGATCTGTCGGTAGCGTCTGAAATCGTTCACGAAACTTAGATTTTAGAAAAGTCGACTCCATTGTTTTTTCATTTTCCTCAGACCCCCATTTTTTCATAAGTTCAATCTGCTCATGCTCTTTGATCCCTAACAATTCGAAGAACCGGCCTTTTGTATTCCTCCCGTCTGTACTCTCCGTCACTGGGACTCCCGTAATGGGCAAACTCCACAAACAGCTCACGTCCTCCAACATAACTATAATTTATCAAATAAAAAAATATAAATTTCTTCATTTGAATTGTCAGTAAATTATCACAAAGAACATATTTATTTGAAGTAATTTTGTAGTTAATACCTGTCATCTCTCCAAATGGAAGATGAAAGGTGTGTGTCTTAGGACGCCACCACTCCACAAGTCCATGTATCAGCGCCGCATTGATTTTTTTGTGAGGCATGACTGCGATCTGGTATAAAACCAATCGAATAAAACATGGCGCGTATGCAACGTGGTATGCGGTCTGGCAACGGTAGTGCTTCACGTTTATAACCTCCATTTTCTACATTACCGAAAATAAAAATTGGAAATTTAAACAGGATGATATTTCTGAACAAGTCAGAAAAAAAGAAATAAGTAAATGCTTACCTCCTGAGAAGCCTTACACACCTTATGATAGTTGTGCGGTATCCACAACAGATCACTAAAATTATTCCGCGCTGTATCCACTTCATCATTGATTTCGTCTGCCATGCTACAAAGTTAATTCAAAGTTAATTCATTGTTGTCGAAATTTTTAAACTAATCTAAATCGTTTTGCATTTTTCTAATTATTTCTAAATCAATTTAGATTACCTAAATCATTCTAAACAGTTTCGAAACTAATTTGCAATTTTCTAAATTATTCGGGCAAAAATTTCGAATTGTCTAAATTATTCAACACCATTTTCGAACTTTCTAAATTATTCAGACATCATTTTGGAGTTTTCAACATTATTCTTAATCATTTTAGAATTCTAAAAATTACTCTAAACTATTTTGGAACTTTCTAAATTATTCTAGACTATGTTTGAATTTTCTAAATTATTCGGGCACCATCTTAAAGTTTTCTAAATTATTATACACCATTTTATAACTCTCTAAATTATTTTTTGCCATTTTAAAATTTTACAAATTACTCTAAACCATTTTGAAACTTTCTAAATTATTTGGACATCATCTTAAAAATTTTTAAATTATTCTACACTATTTTACAACTCTCTAAATTATTTTTTTTACCATTTTGGAATTTTAGAAATTACTCTAAATCATTTTGAAACTTTCTAAATTATTCGGGCACCATCTTAAAATTTTCTAAATTATTCTACACTATTTTACAACTCTCTAAATTATTTTTTACTATTTTGGAATTTTACAAATTACTCTAAACCATTTTGGAACTTTTCTAAATTATTCTACACTATTTTGCAACCTTCTAAATTATTCGGGCTACTATTTTAAAATTTTCGAAAACATTTTGAAATTTTCTAAACTAAACTAAGCCATTTCAAAATAATCAAAATAATCAAAACTATACTCCAAATAATATTCCAAATAAATTCTAAACAATCTAAACAATAATTCCAAACAACATTCAAATAATATTCCAAATAAATATTCCAAATAAATTTCAATAATATTCCAAATAATTATTAGAATAGTTTCAATTTCACTTCTCGATACAGAAACATGCATTGGCATATTAGACATGCATTTTTGTTATTTTCAAATAATATTCCAAATAATTATTCTAATAATTTTCCAAATAATTATTCTAATAATTTTCCAAATAATTATTCTTATAATTTTCCAAATAAATATTTCAAATATATTCCAAATAATTTTTCAAACAATCTTAAACAATATTTCAAATAATATCTAAAGAATCTAAATAATATTTCAAATAATTATAAACAATTCTAATCAATATTATAAACTATTTTAATAGAACTAAATAAATAAAAAATAAATAAAAACCTGATACGAGCCTCTCTTTCTCTGCATTTTCCTCCTCTTCTCTTCTTCTCGCAGCCAACTTCCTCTCTGCCTTCTCTCTTCTAACCCACAATGCCAACTAAAAATAAAAATTCCCACGTGCCCACAGTGCAACTGCAACCACGGGTCTACAGTGCTGCCACGCGTCCACGCCCCAGCAGATGCCCCCCACGCGTAAAAATAAATAAAAACTTTTCGGTTCTCTGTTAACCGGATTCTAAATCCAGTTAACCAATAACCGGACTCTTAACAAACTTCCGGTATACCATTAACCGGTTCCTTTCACCAAATTCGGAAATTAGAGGATCAGAAAGAATTGATATTTCCGGTTATTGGATAACCGGTTTGGGCAGAAATCGAAATCTAATAAAAAAAAGGGGTAGATTACGTAATTTATTAATTATTTTGGACATTTATAAAAAATTCGGCAGGATCCTTGACTAAATAATTGTGTATTATGTCATGAAAGTGAAATGCCATCTTAGAATTAAAAAACCCTAAAAAACCAACTAAAAATCAAGGAAGGAATAAATTAACTTAAAATATTATTAAGTATTATGGTAAGCCAGATATCCTACGAACTTATCTTGAATCATAATTTCCTTGGTTAATTTTCGTTATAGCTTTAATTTAGAATTTAGTTAATTTGGCTTATATTTGAAGCAACATATTTCTTTTATTTTAAAAGATGTAAATGTTTGTCTTCGTATGCTACCGAACGCAAAAATGACCCAAAAGTAATGAACATTTTCTTCATTTTACGATTTTTTTATTAAAAATGTAAAAAGAAACTTCCGGATGACGAAAGGTAGATGTGAAGTATATTATTTTGGACAATTATACAAAGATCAACAACAATAGATATATTGCATAAGCCAGAAAATAATTAATTAAGAACTTCCATTAAATTAAACTGGCATATCAAAATATCTTTGAATAAAAGAATCTCTTAGCACAACCGACACACAAGATCAGCCATGAATCCAACTAAGCATATGAGTTCCCATAACTCCGGACACCTCTTACAGTGGGAGTCGGAGTAGGTCCGATGTCCATTGGACCTACTTTGGTTCGATGGGTGTTGTGACCATCCAATTGAATCAAGATTTGTACACTCTGTATTAAAATCCGTGCAAATTTTTATTAATTTCTGTGCGCACAGATTTTAATGTTGATCGTACGGTGATAGAGTCCATCGAACCTAAAAGTAGATCTAATGGGCATCGGACCTACTCCTATCCCTTACAGTGATATAGAAACGTGATGTAATAAAAAAAATTTACGTGATATGACTAAAATAAAAAAAAAGTTACATCACGCAGAAAAAAAATTATTTATGTGTCGTAATTATGCACATAACTTGACTGGATATATTTAATTTTTTTTTAGAATTTTAAGTTATTCTATTTTTAAAAATAAGGATTCTTTGAAAAAAAAATGAAAAATTGCAAATATTTAACATAAAGAAAATTGTTGGAAAAAAATTATTTAAAAAATCAATTTATGGTCTGGAATATGAATTGTTGGCTGGGAAAATTTTAAAGAAAATTCCAAATTATCGGGAAACAACATTTTAAATGGAGGGAAGTTGTTGGAAATTTATTTTGTCATCACATACAAAAATATATTAGTTCCAGTTGTATGTAAGAAACTATTAGTCCATGCAACGAGTATTTTATTCATTTTTAACACCATATATACAACTCTACATTTTGAGGAAAAATACAAAGAGACAAAAGTTGTTATTGTACCAACTAATAACAAGCTGAATTCATAAAGAAGTATGGAACTTCGTTTATTTTGAGTGGGCAAAAGGAGTATGGAGCAGTGCCTGTTTAGCATGACAATAAACTAGTAATTTTTTTTTAATAAATTGATCAATTATATACTGCCAATTTTATTAATACCCTTTAAAAAAAAATTTAAAAATGCCCCCATTCAATTTCTTTTGAAAAATGCCCCGACCGCTGGGCTCACTGGTGGCCCATTCCCAAAGCAGACCCCCCCCCCCCCCTCCTCCTTTTTTTTTTTTTAGAGATCTTAATAATTTTGATTAAAATAATTTTGTGAATAAAAAGTTTTCTTGTTTAGAGTGTATGCCAAAAAAAAATTGATGTTGTAACTCTTTATAATTTTGATTTTATTTGTCAGTTGGATATCACAAGTCTAAAGATAACTTTAATTAAGGACTTGACCATTTGTGCGAACTATTTCAATGCGTTGATAGCTTACTTAATTAGATGAACTTTATTTTCTGAATAATTTTTATTTTGAGCTTTGTATGAAGTTTGTATGTGTTGACAAGTCACAGTTTCATTATGAGTCTAACTTTGCACCTCTGTTTAACATAGCAAAATATCTCTAAAAATCTTGAAAATTGACTGAAGATAGAACACGACTGAAAAATTTCGTACAAAATCTCCAAACAGATAAAGAGATATCAGCTCTCAAAAATTAACCGAACTGATAAAGGAGTGCATATTGTAGCAACTTTGTAGCTATGGTTAACAACGCAAAATATTTTCTAAAATCATGTAAATTGACTGACATGCATATTTGACATCATAAAACACGACTGCAACGTTTCATACAAAATATCCACACGAAAACTTAAACTGAATTTTTGAAGCACTAAACGACTTTTTTTGAAATTCTGATGCTCTGGATGTCTCTCACGACACCTAGAGGTTTCTTTTGGGGCAAAATTCGGATCCGTCTCGTCCCCCCTTTTCCAAAAAGTGGTCATACGTTCAAATCCAACTTTCCTAGCCAAAGTTATGGATGTTTAAAGTTTTTTCGAAAGCTGAATTTTAAAAATTAATAACTAATTGTAGAAAAATCCAAATAAATTAAAATTTGTATCAATTCTGTGTATTTCTGTATGCTATGCATGCTGGTGTAGTCACTTTTGTAGTTTGATCCCTGTACCAAGTCCAGACTTGCTGTATTACTTTTGATGTTTTTAGTTCATTGTAATATACTAGTGGCCTTTGCCTAGTACTTGGCTGCTGAGTTTGGACTTGTACCATACCAGAGATCAGTCTATAGTGCTTTGTGCATGGACAGAGATCTAATTTGAGGTTTGTACATATTTTAGTAGCTCTAAACTACTGTTTTAGTACCAGAAAGAAATTGAATGCGGAGGCATTTTTTTTTTATTTTTTAAAGTATTAATAAAAATGACTGAAAAAAAGTATAAACTGAACCCACTCCAGGCAATTTGGGGCCAGTACGTGGTTATAGATTCAAAAATATCAAACACATCAAACACCGGCTGTGTCCTAGCTACCTGTCAATTACAATGTATCTCGTCTAAAAATGGTGCCTATATTATTGTCCGTTGGACAGGAGAAATTTTTTTATAACATCTTCACGAGACCGACAGTTTTATTTTTATTCATTTTCTAAAATATTTTATTAAAAATAATCATATTTTAGAATTTTTTTAAAAAATATCCACAGTTTGGTTTTTTTTTTTTACATAAACTTTTTTTT
This sequence comes from Carex sylvatica, assembly GCA_964058845.1. NCBI lineage: Eukaryota > Viridiplantae > Streptophyta > Magnoliopsida > Poales > Cyperaceae > Carex > Carex sylvatica. Next base: position 44,848 of record CAXKVR010000183.1, read on the forward strand.
TTTAATAATATATGTATATGTATATATAATATTCCATGTATAGGAATATGCTAGCATGCTATGCGTAGCATAGAGGGCCTCCGTGCAACGGCTTAATATTTGACTTTTCAAAATCCTAACAGTCGATCCGAACCATTCATCTTATTCTCCATATTAATATGTGTTTGGAGACCAAATTTTATATTTTTTGGAATTTGTTTACTATTTTTTTAGATTATTGAAAATCCCTGTTTTCAGCAAATCTGGACCATAAAAAAACAGTGATTTTCAATAAATCTAAAAAATAGTAAAAAAATTCCAAAACGATATAAATTTGGTCTCCAAACACATATTAATATGGAGAACAAGATGAACAGTTCGGATCGACCGTTAGAATTTTGAAAAGTCGAATGTTGAGCTGTTGCACAGAGGTCCTCTATGCTATGCGTAGCATGCTAGCAGGTTCTAATATGTGTATATGTATATATAATATAATATATGTATATTTATGTATATATAATATATGTATATGTATATATAATATATGTATATTTATGTATATATAATATATGTATATTTATGTATATATAATATATGTATATTTGTGACATAATGAATTTTATAATAAATATATTATACTGACTGATTGAATTAAGGCGTCACGAATCGAATTATAAATATAGAAAAACGGTCCAGTGCGGATGGATGACCCGCACTGCGGGTGGCTTCACCCGCACTGGGACAATTTTCCTTAACGAATTCCTGTGATTTTCACTGGGTGCGGATGGTAGTGCGGATGGGAATCCGCAGTGCGGGTGAGTTCTGTACTCTTCTGAAGTTGACGAATTTTCGCTAAGTACTGGATGCGGATGGGGATCATCCGCACTGAGCTCAGTGCGTCCGCACTAGGCTCGGACATTTTTCTGCGCCGTGAGTGCGGCTGGACGGATCCGCAGTGCGGATGATCGGTCCGCACTGGGATGTGTGTTTGCTATTTGCGCTGTGAGTGCGGCTGGACGGATCCGCAGTGCGGATGAGTGATCCGCACTGGGGTGTGTTTGTTATTTGCGGAATGAATGCGGCTGGATGGATCCGCAGTGCGGATGGTTGGTCCGCACTGGGGTCTGTATTTCTGTTATTCTTGTTATTTTGAGGGACTTATTTGCAAAATGGATTAAATAAACATCTTCTCTCTTTCTCTTTCATCTTTTTAATAAATAAAACATTTACATAAAGGGCCTATTTGTAATAAATATTTTCAAGTTGTTAATAACTAAAAGTTGGAGGGGTATATGTGCAAAATTCCCATTTATTAATTAGAAAACCTTTCTTCTTCTTTTATTCCACCGAACTAAATGGAAAGAACTCGTGAGAGCTAGGTTAGCCGAAGCAGAAAGGGAAAGAGAGAGAGAGAGAAATTAAACGCGGAAACTGATCGGACTGACCGGAAAATCGAGAGTCGAGCTGAATTGACGATCCTTGATCGATTAGAAAGCTTCAATTTGGTATATATTTCTCCCTTGGTAATTTCTTGAAAATCCTAATTTATTCGATTTATTCGATTTGTCATGATTTCGGTTGAAACTTGTGATTAGGGTTTCGTAATCGAGTTCTAGCTCGATTATTGGTTAATTTGTGATATTTGATACGATTTATCTTCCTTTTCTCTTGGAAACCCTAATTTCATTTGATTTGTTATATTTTGGTGAAATTCGAAGTCGAATTTGATTTGAAATGTTATAACTCGATAATCGGATTGATTTGCTTGTGGAATTTGGAATTGAACTAGGATTTTGGGGTTGGATTGAAATGGAAAGGAATTGTGATAGTTTCAAGTGAAACTCTGGAAATTGTTGGAATTAATCGAGTTATAACTTCGTAAAACATATCGATTCAGGTTGTTTATTCAGAACTACCAATTGAATTGGAATTCGAATTAGGGTTTGGTAATGGTGTTGACCTATCCGATATTAATCGAACGCGTTAATCGAATTGAACGTGTAAAATAGGTGGTAATCATACGAGGCAAAGGATTTCTGGATCGTTCGAGACGCCTGAGCCTTAGTCGAGCGTGCTATTACTCAGGTGCGGGGTTTCTGGACTTGTCTGATAGTTTATATTCAGAAATTAAACTGTGTTTTGATTCAGAATTAAACTGTGTTTTGATTCATATGCATTGCATTGCCCAAATAAAGTGAAACTCGGATTGTTTTATCTGATTGATTTGCATGCTGGTATGGTTATTATTTGTGTTGATCTGAATGATCTGATTTTGGAATTAAAGTCACCGTGCTTTATATCACCATCGGTTGGTGGATATGGTATTATGGTCATCCACCGTGATGACGTCACCCAGGGGGTGAATCCGGATTTTGTCAAGTCTATGCATGGACTGTGACGCTCAGTGTTCTAAAGCTTTAGATCGTCTGACCTTCGGCAGTTCCCAGTACCGGTTGGGACGAAGGGTAAGTGACTTTGTACTATGATTTTGGATGTGGTGACTGTGTATCGGATGGCATTACCCAGGGGGTATTGTGTTTGGATGGTCAGTTGGATTTATATGGATTTCCGGATAGGAATTAGAACCAGACTTTTAATTAAACAGTTAAGCCTGTAATTACAGATGAGTGTCATGAGAAAAGGTTTTACCTGGTACAGCCGTCTGTAGGTGTCTGTAACCCTACAGATGAGTGGGAACGAATTGGGGTCCAGTTTGGTGGAACATCTGTAGTTACTACCAGATATTCTGAAATCGAGTTAAACCAAATATTGTGTGCTTGAATTTCATCTTGGCAATTCCTGAATTGTGATTTCATTTGGATATATGTTGTCGGGTTTGTGTATTCATGTTTATATATGATTATAAACTGATTTGAGCTATATTTGTGTTTACTTTTTGAATATAATCTGTGATTGCAAGTCCAGGGACGATATGTGGCAAATTATCGCACTGAGAATTCAATTCTCATCCCCTCTTTTGGGTTACTTTTTCAGGTTCCGGTTCGGCGGATCCGAGAGAGACACGAGGTCGGTAGGCCTGGTTTTCACCGCTACTTAGCTGTCTGGTATTGTGACTAGAGACATGTATAGATTTATGTTTTGATTGTATATATATATGTGTTCTCTATGTCATTTGGTGATACGTATCCATCGAGATACGGATTTTGTATGATATTACCTGACCAGTTGGGATTTATGAACTGTTTTTCTTAGTTATTTGTTTGTTTTGTTGGTGTGTTTTACTTTCTATTATATCGTACTTGCCTTGTAGGCATACGGGCAACCGTATGTCTACGGCAGGAGGCACCCGTCACGCCTCGTGGGGCCGCGGGGTGTGACAGGTCTCCTTTGGTGGTATCAGAGCATGGTTTAGAACCTGAACCAGACTTGTTTGGATACGAGAGTGGTATACGTATTAATGGGGTCGTCGCGACTATGCGAATTTCGTATGATAAGTAAGGAATATCGAATGTTATAAACTAACTTTGTTTATTCAGAAAATGGAAACACCACACCGAGGTAGAGGCAGACCTCGGAGGAATCCGGAATTGGTTATTGAGCCGGCTGCGGATCAGGCTGGGGCTGGTCCAGCTGGTGCTGAGGGAGCTGGTGGCGCTGGAGGAGCGCCAGGTAGAGACCGGGACATAGATGACCGGCTGATTGCGGCCTATGAGAGAGGTCGCCAAGCGGAGATGCGGGATGCAGCACCGGTGGTTCGCGGTGGTGCACCCGAAGAGTTTAGAAGGCTATATGATTCATTTCTGCGCTTGAATCCGCCGCGCTATGATGGAACCGGCGGGTATGCGGCAGCCGAGGAATGGCTGGCGCAGATTAATGCAAAGCTGAATTTATGCCGCGCACCTGAGGATGATAAAGTAGAGGTAACTGAGCAACAATTGGAGGGTGACGCAAGGTTCTGGTGGGATGGGGCCCGACGCAGTTATGTCGGGGAGGAAGTGAGAATTCCGTGGGAATGGTTTGAGCAGCAGTTCAACCGGAGATTTCTGAGTAATATCCAACGTGAAGCGCTGCGGAGGAAGTTTCTGGAATTGAGGCAAAATGGGCGTCCGGTGGGGGATTACAATAGTGAGTTTCTGGCGTTATCGCGTTATGCATCAGATATTCAGAATGACGCGGTAAGGTATCACAGGCATTACTTGGATGGTTTGGATGGAAATATATCGATGATTGTTGATACTCCGACTGCTACGGAGTTGCAATCTATGATGGATCATGCAGAGCAGATAGAGATGCATGGTAAGCGGAGGAAAGAGTAACTGACCGAAAGATATGTTGGAGAATGGATTTATCAGACCTAGCACGTCACCATGGGGCGCGCCAGTGTTGTTTGTCAAGAAGAAAGATGGAACATTGCGGTTATGTATTGATTACCGCGAGCTGAACAAGGTAACTGTGAAAAATAAATATCCGTTACCTCGGATTGACGATCTGTTTGATCAGTTACAGGGATCCTCAATATATTCAAAGATTGATCTGAGAACAGGGTATCACCAGTTGAGAATACGGCCGAGCGATGTGGATAAGACAGCGTTCCGTACAAGGTACGGGCATTATGAATACCTGGTTATGCCGTTTGGGCTGACGAACGCACCGGCAGCGTTCATGGACTTGATGCACCGTGTGTTTCACGATCTATTGGATTCTACAGTTGTGGTGTTCATTGATGATATACTGGTGTATTCGCGCTCGCGAGAAGAACATGAGGTACATCTTCGAATTGTGTTGCAAAGATTGCGTGAACATCAGTTATTCGCAAAGTTGTCGAAATGTGAATTTTGGTTGGAGGAAGTTGCATTTTTGGGGCATGTGGTTTCTGAAAAAGGGTTAGCGGTAGATTCCGAAAAGATTCGGGCTGTGACAGATTGGAAAAGGCCAGAGACAGTTACTGAAATTCGCAGCTTTCTGGGGTTAGCCGGGTACTACAGGAGATTTGTACTCGGGTTTTCGCGGTTAGCCGCGCCACTTACAAAATTGTTGCACAAAGGCGTGAAATTTGATTGGGGTACCGCGCAAGATAAAAGTTTTGAGGAATTGAAGAGTCGGCTGGTATCCGCGCCAGTCCTTGCTATGCCGACTGCTGATAAAGATTACACGGTTTATACCGATGCATCTCGATTGGGTTTAGGTTGCGTATTGATGCAAGATGATCATGTAATTGCCTACGCATCTCGGCAATTGCGACCGCACGAGCAAAACTACCCGACGCATGATTTGGAGTTAGCGGCAGTGATATTTGCGCTGAAAATTTGGCGGCATTACTTGTATGGCGTGAAATGCCGAATCTATACTGATCATCAAAGTCTGAAATACATCTTCACGCAAAAGGAGTTAAATTTGAGACAAAGGCGGTGGTTAGAATTGATGAAAGATTATGACTTGGATATCCAGTATCATGCAGGAAAAGCGAACAGTGTAGCAGATGCATTGAGCAGAAAGAGTCAGGTAAACCTGGCGTCGGTGATTACAAGTGAAACGCATCTTCTCGAGGAAATGCGCAGAATGGAAATACATGTTGGTGCGTCACGCGAATTAGCGTTGGAAGTTGCATCTAAATGTAATAGAAGTGAGGTTGGGACTAGCGCAACTGCAATGGCGTCGGTTGTGCTAGCAGCGGTTGAAATCCGATCGGAATTACACGAGCAGATTCGTGCAGAGCAACAGAATGATCCGAGATGTCAGAAATTCAAACTGCACTATGAGTCAAATGTAGATTCACCGTTTCAAGTTCAAGGAGATGGCATCTTGCGGTTTCACGACCGCATTTGTGTACCAAGTAATTCGGAGTTGAAAGATCTGATTTTGTCAGAGGCGCACGATTCGGGATACGCTATCCATCCGGGAGAGGTAAAGATGTATCAAGATCTAAAGAGGTATTTTTGGTGGCCAAAGATGAAAAAGGAAGTACAAAGGTACGTTGAAAAGTGTCAAATATGTCAGCAAGTTAAAGCGGATCGGCAGAGAAAAGCAGGATTGCTAAGACCGCTGGAAATACCTACAAGGAAATTTGAATCAATCACGATGGATTTCGTAAGTGGATTTCCGAGAACTGTCGGAAGGTATAATACAGTTTGGGTCATTGTGGATCGGTTAACGAAGATAGCGCATTTCATTCCGCTTCGAATTGAGACATCTGGGCCAGAATTGGCGGAATTGTTTCTGAAATATCAGTTCAAGTACCATGGTTGCTCGCGCAATATTATTTCTGACCGAGATCCTCGGTTCACTTCTCATTTCTGGGAGAGTTTTCAAGAAACAATGGGTACCAAGTTGAGATTTAGCACCGCGCACCATCCTCAGACTGACGGTCAGTCTGAGCGCACTATTCAGACGCTGGAAGACATGTTGCGCTCCTGCGCGCTAAGTTTACAAGGTTCGTGGGTTGATCATTTGTATTTGGTGGAGTTTGCGTATAACAACAGTTATCATTCGAGCATTGGTATGTCACCGCAAGAGGCGCTGACAGGGCAGCAGTGCCGTACTCCATTGTGGTGGGGACCAACGGGTACCTATCCACCTACAGGGCCGCAAATGTTAGAAGAAATTGCTGAGAAAACAAAGATGGTTCTGAGTCGGCTCAAGTCGGCTCAAGAAAGGCAAAAGAAATATGCGGATGTTCACCGAAGACCGTTGGAATTTCAAGAAAGTGATCACGTATGGCTTCGAGTTTCGCCTGTCAGAGGCGTGCATCGATTTGGTGTTTCGGGCAAGCTAAGTCCTCGATATATTGGGCCGTTCCAGATTTTGCGACGAGTTGGACCGGTTGCATACGAGCTTGCACTACCACCAGCGTTGGACCGGGTTCATCCGGTATTCCATGTATCACAGCTACGCAGATATGTGCGAGATCCGTCGCATTGTATTGATCACTCGGGTTTACGGGTACAAGATGATCTGACATATCAAGAAGAACCAATGCAGATATTGGACCGAAAAGAGCAACGGCTACGAAGCAAAGTGATCCGGCTAGTGTTGGTAAAATGGGGACGCCATTCCGATAAGGAAGCGACGTGGGAGCTCGAAGAAAGCATCCGAGAAAAGTATCCGGAGTTATTCGACAATTAAGGTACGAAATCAAGTTCAGCGGACTGAACTTCATTTTAAGGGGGGGAGAAATGTGACATAATGAATTTTATAATAAATATATTATACTGACTGATTGAATTAAGGCGTCACGAATCGAATTATAAATATAGAAAAACGGTCCAGTGCGGATGGATGACCCGCACTGCGGGTGGCTTCACCCGCACTGGGACAATTTTCCTTAACGAATTCCTGTGATTTTCACTGGGTGCGGATGGTAGTGCGGATGGGAATCCGCAGTGCGGGTGAGTTCTGTACTCTTCTGAAGTTGACGAATTTTCGCTAAGTACTGGATGCGGATGGGGATCATCCGCACTGAGCTCAGTGCGTCCGCACTAGGCTCGGACATTTTTCTGCGCCGTGAGTGCGGCTGGACGGATCCGCAGTGCGGATGATCGGTCCGCACTGGGATGTGTGTTTGCTATTTGCGCTGTGAGTGCGGCTGGACGGATCCGCAGTGCGGATGAGTGATCCGCACTGGGGTGTGTTTGTTATTTGCGGAATGAATGCGGCTGGATGGATCCGCAGTGCGGATGGTTGGTCCGCACTGGGGTCTGTATTTCTGTTATTCTTGTTATTTTGAGGGACTTATTTGCAAAATGGATTAAATAAACATCTTCTCTCTTTCTCTTTCATCTTTTTAATAAATAAAACATTTACATAAAGGGCCTATTTGTAATAAATATTTTCAAGTTGTTAATAACTAAAAGTTGGAGGGGTATATGTGCAAAATTCCCATTTATTAATTAGAAAACCTTTCTTCTTCTTTTATTCCACCGAACTAAATGGAAAGAACTCGTGAGAGCTAGGTTAGCCGAAGCAGAAAGGGAAAGAGAGAGAGAGAGAAATTAAACGCGGAAACTGATCGGACTGACCGGAAAATCGAGAGTCGAGCTGAATTGACGATCCTTGATCGATTAGAAAGCTTCAATTTGGTATATATTTCTCCCTTGGTAATTTCTTGAAAATCCTAATTTATTCGATTTATTCGATTTGTCATGATTTCGGTTGAAACTTGTGATTAGGGTTTCGTAATCGAGTTCTAGCTCGATTATTGGTTAATTTGTGATATTTGATACGATTTATCTTCCTTTTCTCTTGGAAACCCTAATTTCATTTGATTTGTTATATTTTGGTGAAATTCGAAGTCGAATTTGATTTGAAATGTTATAACTCGATAATCGGATTGATTTGCTTGTGGAATTTGGAATTGAACTAGGATTTTGGGGTTGGATTGAAATGGAAAGGAATTGTGATAGTTTCAAGTGAAACTCTGGAAATTGTTGGAATTAATCGAGTTATAACTTCGTAAAACATATCGATTCAGGTTGTTTATTCAGAACTACCAATTGAATTGGAATTCGAATTAGGGTTTGGTAATGGTGTTGACCTATCCGATATTAATCGAACGCGTTAATCGAATTGAACGTGTAAAATAGGTGGTAATCATACGAGGCAAAGGATTTCTGGATCGTTCGAGACGCCTGAGCCTTAGTCGAGCGTGCTATTACTCAGGTGCGGGGTTTCTGGACTTGTCTGATAGTTTATATTCAGAAATTAAACTGTGTTTTGATTCAGAATTAAACTGTGTTTTGATTCATATGCATTGCATTGCCCAAATAAAGTGAAACTCGGATTGTTTTATCTGATTGATTTGCATGCTGGTATGGTTATTATTTGTGTTGATCTGAATGATCTGATTTTGGAATTAAAGTCACCGTGCTTTATATCACCATCGGTTGGTGGATATGGTATTATGGTCATCCACCGTGATGACGTCACCCAGGGGGTGAATCCGGATTTTGTCAAGTCTATGCATGGACTGTGACGCTCAGTGTTCTAAAGCTTTAGATCGTCTGACCTTCGGCAGTTCCCAGTACCGGTTGGGACGAAGGGTAAGTGACTTTGTACTATGATTTTGGATGTGGTGACTGTGTATCGGATGGCATTACCCAGGGGGTATTGTGTTTGGATGGTCAGTTGGATTTATATGGATTTCCGGATAGGAATTAGAACCAGACTTTTAATTAAACAGTTAAGCCTGTAATTACAGATGAGTGTCATGAGAAAAGGTTTTACCTGGTACAGCCGTCTGTAGGTGTCTGTAACCCTACAGATGAGTGGGAACGAATTGGGGTCCAGTTTGGTGGAACATCTGTAGTTACTACCAGATATTCTGAAATCGAGTTAAACCAAATATTGTGTGCTTGAATTTCATCTTGGCAATTCCTGAATTGTGATTTCATTTGGATATATGTTGTCGGGTTTGTGTATTCATGTTTATATATGATTATAAACTGATTTGAGCTATATTTGTGTTTACTTTTTGAATATAATCTGTGATTGCAAGTCCAGGGACGATATGTGGCAAATTATCGCACTGAGAATTCAATTCTCATCCCCTCTTTTGGGTTACTTTTTCAGGTTCCGGTTCGGCGGATCCGAGAGAGACACGAGGTCGGTAGGCCTGGTTTTCACCGCTACTTAGCTGTCTGGTATTGTGACTAGAGACATGTATAGATTTATGTTTTGATTGTATATATATATGTGTTCTCTATGTCATTTGGTGATACGTATCCATCGAGATACGGATTTTGTATGATATTACCTGACCAGTTGGGATTTATGAACTGTTTTTCTTAGTTATTTGTTTGTTTTGTTGGTGTGTTTTACTTTCTATTATATCGTACTTGCCTTGTAGGCATACGGGCAACCGTATGTCTACGGCAGGAGGCACCCGTCACGCCTCGTGGGGCCGCGGGGTGTGACAATATTTATGTATATATAATATATGTATATTTATGTATATATAATATATGTATATGTATATATAATATATGTATATGTATATATAATATATGTATATATAATATAATATATGTATATTTTTGTAGAGGTTGGCTACTATGCTTATATAAGCATAACCCCACATATGCTTATAACTCATTTTTGTGTTTTCAATGCCCAAATGGTCGATCTGAACCGTTAGATGTGATATCTATATTGAAATGTGCTTGGAGACTAAATTTTATATTTTTCTGAATTTTTTTACTATTTATTAAGCCACTTTGAAAATCGCTGATCCAACGGTGGCTTAACAAAACAGTAAAATCAGAAGCCACCGTTGGATCAGAGATTTTCAAATTGGCTTAATAAATAGTAAACAAATTCAGAAAAATGTAAAATTTAGTCTCCAAGCACATTTCAATATAGAGATCACATCTAACGGTTCAGATCGACCATTTGAACATTGGAAACACAAAAATGAGTTATAAGCATATGTGGAGATATGCTTATATAAGCATAGTAGCCAACCTCTATTTATGTATATATAATATATGTATATTTATGTATATATAATATATGTATATTTATGTATATATAATATATGTATATGTATATATAATATATGTATATACAATATATGTATAATATATTTAGAGTTGGGCTACGTTGCTTCGTAAAGTAAAACAAGTATTTTACTTCACACTCGTATTTTGTGATTTTAAAGTTCAAAACATCAATCCGAACCGTTCAAGTTGATATCCATATTAAATTGTGCTTGGAGACCAAATTTTTTATTTTATTTTTTTAGAATTTTTTTACTATTTTTCTAGATTTTTTGAAAATCGTTGTTTTTTATTGTCCATAATTTTCTGAAAAACAGTTATTTTCAAAACTTCTAAAAAAATTGTAAAAAATTGTAAAATTTGGTCTCCAAGCACAATTTAATATGTAGATCAATTTGAACGGTTCAGATCGACGTTTTGAATTTTAAAATTGATGATATAAACGTGAAGTAAAATAGTCGCTTTACTTCGTGAAGTCCTGTAGCCCAACTCAGTATATGTATATGTATATGTATATGTATATGTATATGTATATGTATATGTATATGTATATGTATATGGAGAGTGACTAATGTGCATTCGTATGCATATGGTTCAAATTTGAAATTTTAAAATCCAAAACGTCAATCCGAACTATTCATCTTGTTCTCCATATTAATATGTGCTTGGATATCAAATTTTACATTTTTCTGATTTTTTTTATTATTAAGCCACTTTGAAAATTGTTGATTCAACGGTGGCTTAACAAAATAGTAAAATCAGCGACCACCTCATATTTTAGAAAATGTAAAAATTTTCAGACGTTGATTTTCAACTTATTAATTCATATAAAAATAATATTGAAATGTAATAATATTTTATGAGCATATAAAAAAAATAACATAATCATATTTAACAGTTTTATTTTGATATTTATAATTTAAATTTTAAGTTATTAAAATTTAAAAAAATAAAGATACGATGAAGTTACAAAAAATAAAAACATTTGAATCCTCCTAGGTAATACGAGGAGATACGGATTCCTCGGCTTGTGCCTGTTTAAAATATTGTTTTGAACCTAGGAAATATGAGGTGATACGGATTCCTCGGCTTGTGCCTGTTTAAAATATTTTTTTGATTTCAGTTCAAGATATTTGTTACCCGAAAGGGTCCCCCTCCCAGTCCCCAGATGCCTCCGAAATCATGGAGAAGTGGATGACGACACTCAGTACGTAGGAATAGTGGTTTGCAAACGGACTGGATCGAACGGTCAGGGCAAAACCTGGGCACGAATACAGATAGACACGGACACAGATGTTATGGGCATACGGGTACAACGGGCCGGGCATCACGGTTTTTTTTTTCAAAAAATCTTGCCCTGCCCATTTAATACCCGTGTCTGTCACGGGTTCGGAGGCAGGACGGTCCGGGTAGGGGGGCCGGGCGGTTCGGATCCGGTCCGTGTCTGGTTTTTTTTTTTCTGGTTTTTTCTTTCTTTCTTTTTTTCTTTCTTTTCTTTCTGTTTTTTTTTCTTTGAAAACCAATAAATTATAAATCCAAATTCATACCTATTAAAATTCATTTCACATGGTAATTATATTTGTTTAACAAATATAATTAGTTATATTTGTTAAAAATAGGTTATAATCTATTTTTATAACCTATAAAAATTCAGAGTTATTTGTTCACTCTCCATTTGAAATATAAGTAATTATATTTGTTTTTGAACCCAATAATTTTTGTTATAATAAAATATAAAAAAATTTCTTAAATCAATTACTTTAAAAATAATTAAGCTCTTATTTTAAAACAATAGATTAAAAAATAAAAGTTACCCTCCTATTTTATTCCGGACTTGGGACCAGCTATGTAAAATAACATAGACGGAGTTCTAACTTTTACTTTTTTGTTAGTAATTATTTTTTAAAATGAATAATTTAAAAACTAATTGAAATGTTTAGAAATTTATAATTAAAAAAAATAACTATAAAGATTAAAAGATGTTAGAAATTTATACCGACACTACCTATATAGAAATTCGCATTCCTATACCATTGTTCGCTCTCTTCCGCACCGTTTGAATTTATCACTTAAAATCGATTCAATAGATTTTGATTAAAGACATTATAATAAAAGTGTGTTAGCGATACTATATATATATACGCATATAACTTATGACTTACTATTGAATCGTATGGGTGGAAGAATAATATAATTGATATTTATTGCACATTAATATTAATTGTGACACAGTCTAAATAGTGTAGACCGTATATATTTTTTAGAGATTATATTTATAAAAGGCTAGAATATATTTGTGTTTGCTTGGTCTAAATTTTTTCTTTTCATGTGCATATTTTACCTATATGTTTTTTTTGTGATAAACTTCCTTATGTTTCTATGTTGGGACAATTTATATATAGATAGCTAGCATATTTATAATGGCACAATTAGAGAAAATAAAAGGATGGTTATATTATTTTTAATTTGCTATGTCTTTAGATTTTCAACTCAAAATAAATCATTTTGTGGGTGTTTAATATTCAGTACACAGTATAAAAAAAGTCATTGTATCCCTTTACAAATTTGAAATCTATATACAATTAGTACCAATATATCTTCACCTATTCAATATTGACTGCTCGGTTTAAAAATAAATATGTTTTACTATCTTTACATTTACTGTTGTTTCTTATTGAAGTATATTTATTAATACATTTTGTTTAATTTTATAGAATTTATATTTTACACTTTTAACTTTAATTAACAAATCTATAAGAGATAGTGTTATAAGATGATAGTGTTATAACTTTAATTAACAAGCCTCTTTGCTTTCCCAATAATATATTTTTTAATTCAAATCCGTACGCATTATCATTGGTACTAAATAAAAAATTACAAAAAGATAGTAAATAAAACATACTGACATAATAAAGATATCAAATAACCGCCAAAATTCAATATAAATTTCTGAAACTATATAATATCCATCAATTAAAATATAAATTCAATATTTCTCCAATTGGGAGGAATTTTGAATTTTTTTTTAAAATTTAAATTTTAAACGGGTACGGATATTGGGTACACGGTAACGGGCATGGATACACGGGTTCACGGGCACGGATTCACGGGCATGGGTTAACGGACATTACGGGTCCGGATATGCATGGGTTTTTTTCCCAAAATACCGGATCCGGCCCATTTAATACCCGTGCCCGTGTACCCGTACATACCCGTGTCACAAACGCGATCCAGTCTGAACATGGATACAGACGGACCGGTCCGGTCCGGTTGAGCCCCTGGTATTTTTGTCAAATATCTACGTAGGAATATATAAGAGATCCGACACATTAACACTTATTTCTTTTAGCCATTCTGGTTTTAAGCGATGAACGCTATTTCAATATTATTTTAAAATAAAGTTAAGCGTATGATCAATATATAAAATAATAGGAATGCGCACTCTGATATCCGTGATATATCTTATTAAAAAAAATATCCCTGGAAAAAAATTTAGTTCCTTAATTATTTTGTTTTCAAAGGGGACTCCAATGAAAATATGAAAATCTGAAGTAATTAATTTACTTTCTCTATTTTAAAGATATTGTTATTCGGTGGTGATGTAAAGTAGGATTAGCATAAAAGATTCAATTACTCTCAAAACAACAGAAGCAATTAGGGATGTCTAGATCTTCAAAAGTGCAAATTTTAGTGAAGTGAATTATAATGCACCCTTTGAGGTGAAGTAAATATCGTAAAGTAAAATAAAGTTGAATTTTCTTTTTTATTTTATTTAAAACTTCTTTTATTTGATAGGATTCTAAGAGCTCACGCCACGAAAATGCTAATTTATATAATTGACATCTATTAAAAAATAATAAGCCTCCCAATTCTCAAACATCATGAACGACACAAGTTCATGAAAAAAGAAGAATAGATTAGAATAGAATAGAGGCACTATTTTTGTCACATGGGAAACGAATTGAGTAGAATTGAAAAAAGGAAAAAGTGAAAGTATGAATTTTTGTAGTTAGACCTTTGTCTTTTACAACTAGACTCCTTCTTTGTTCCACTATGAGTCAATTCTCTATTACATGAAAATGGTGGAACAAAGAAATTAGCTTTTTTCAATAGATGAAATTAATTTATTTACCAATACTCTTCTACTATTTCACTCTTCTATTTATTATTTTATTTTCAACCGAACACGATCGAAGTGGTAAAAAATTAAAACTTATTCCAAATTATATATTTTCTCACTTATCCTCTATTATAATGTTTGCCGAACGAATACATTATGAAATAAAAAAATGTAGTGGTCTCCGGATCAATTTTCCCATTTCCCCCAAGCATACTTTCTAATTTAAACTTTATTTTTGTCACTCCATAATGGAAATATTTCTTTCTTTCTCTCATCATTAGGGTGTTAATGGATACGATAAGGGTCGGTGAAAGCATTTTTATATCCATACTTGTTACAAATTGTCTTTATTCGTATCCTACATTTATCCACTACAAATTATCTTACTTGTTATGGTTGTCGGATAACGAAATGGTAACTAGTAATACTAATTATATAATAATTATTTTTATTATTTATTAAATAAAACATTAAAACCTATACATGTTATTCATTTCACACATGTATAGTATTTTATTGGAAAACAAATTATGATCACGCTAAGCGCACTAATTAAAATACTTTGTCCGTACCCTTACCCGTTTAGATAACAAAAATAAAATATTTACTCGTACCCGTATCCGATAAGTTTACGAAAAAAAAAAATCTTACCCGTATCCGTCTTATTGGACGGATACGGTACGGGTCAAGTAAATAGATAAAAGGGTGTGCCATTGACATTCCTACTCATCATCCACTCTTCTTTTTTCACATGTTTAATCTCGTTCATGTTTTCGATAATATGTGGAGATTCTTGCGAATCTAATACTACAAATGTTTTGTACTCGATTTTTTTTTTAAATGGGATCTATTTTGAAGTACTTTTAAGTTATATTTTTTTTTTCTTGTTATGTTATGTATAAAACTTGATATGTTAGATATAAAAATTGAGCTATGTACATATAAAGACTTGATATATGCTATGTATAAATAATGCAATTTGAAATTTTTAAAAAACTTACATTTTGAATCTTTAAAAGACTTGATATGTTATGTATGAAGTATTACTGTTATTAATAAAAGTTTAAAATTAATAAATTTTTAATATTTTACATTAGTTTTTTTTATATATAAATAACATTTATGAAAAATTTCAATTCAAATTAAAGCTCAACTAGTATAACATGTTCAATCTTCATAAAGAATTAATATCTCCAGTATTTTTAATATGTTAAGTATAATTAATGACTTGAAATGTTATGTATAATAACTTGTACGCGCTAACTAGCTCCACCATTAATTGCACTGGAAACTTTCTAGAAGATGGTCCTAATCAAAAGTCACTAGTTAGAGAATTTGACTGATGATTGAGTCTAGAGGCAGAATAGAGTTTTATTTTTTTCGAGAACACCGTCGCACGTGCACATACACTCAGTGTAACATTATTATCAAATCTCATACCCTTTCCTAAATCCTAAATTATATCAATTCAATTGTTTCATAAATCGAAATTCCTTTTTGGTAATTGACGGATTAAAATTATGATGTGATTATACTATATTAAAAATCTCCACACTTAACAAAAAGTTCCTAAAGTAAAAAAAAGAAAGAAAAAGATACAGTGATTACTTAAAATATATGTCAAATAATATTTATCCATAAATTTTTTTGTAGCTGTGATTTTTCGTTAATCAATTTGTAGAAATGTAAACCAATGAGAACTAATTGACCAAAAACAGAAAGCAAAAAGAAAGAAAGAAAGAAAGAAAAATTAGAGAGAGAAAGAGATCCACCCTATCCGTGCCTCTAGTTGCTGAATCTGGCCTAAGAGCTAAGAGCATATTCAGCAGGAAAATGTTGACCTAATTAAATTGTGAAAAGTCATCCTCTTGTCCTCTAGCAACTCACATTCATTTTTGTTCTCTTTTTTTATTTCAGGCGGTGGGGCTGGTGCCTGGTGGTCATCTCTTGGACAATCCCAAATCCTGCGACTTGTTTTGCCGCAAAACTAGACAAAAAGCCCGCGGTAAGTCTAGTAAGGTCTAATCAGCTGAAGCAGATATCATGAATTAAAAAACAAAAATTCATCTGTAATCTCAAACTTACAAAAAAAGGACTCATTCGGATTTGGTGAGTCCCCAGTCACACTTTAGGTAGTGGGCCTTAAGGACTTCTCCCCTGGACATCCCTACTTCTCCCATTGAATGACCTGCCAATGATCCATTTATACGATGTATCCATATTCCATACCACCTATAAATACCCATGCATGCATTCTCCTTGTACACAACTTATTAAGTCTCGTACCTAGCTTATTGTTCTTGAAAAATAAAAAAAGAAGAGTGATTATGTGTGCCGCAATGCTCAGCTTGATACCGCCTCTAGCATCGACTACGGAGATTGAGCCGTTGCAGATGCCGGTTATTGACTTCAGCATGTTGCATCGAGCAAATGATAGGTCTTCTGTGATAAAAGATATTGCGATGGCATGCCGAGAAATAGGATGCTTTCAGGTCTGCTCTATTTAAACCTATATATATAAACTAAAAATTGACTGTTAAATACCAATAAAAAAAAAAAAAACTATCAATTACACATAAGTTGTGCCGTATAGCGTGTGGATTGATTTTACGTGTGCATGCATTTATAAAAGCTAAAAAAATAAAAAAAATAAAAAAGTAATAAAGTACTTTGAGGAGGTTCAAATCTAAGCCCAATATTGGGTGTATATATATATTTATCATTTTTTTTCCGAGGCCCAAAATATGTGCGTTGCAGTTGCACTCGTATCATAGGAATTTTGGTAAACAAACAGGAAACTTTATACATATATAAGCTTTATGGGGATACTTTTTTGAAGTTAATTTGGTTTTATTTTTTTTAGCAAACGGGGAGCTTAATTCTATTAATTAATTTAGCAAAGTAGATGAAAAGTGTATTCAAGAACTTGTTCGAATTAGTGACAAATTTACCCATATATGTATAATAAGCATATATAATAACATTAATAACAATTGACATGCCATTTCATTGCATACCCTGGCTGCCTTGAAAGCATATATGCTATTAATAGCATCTATATCTTTTTAAAACCTGTCAACTTGTAGAATAAAACGGAAAAAGAAAGTTAACTATGTAAAACTTTGAATTAATTACCTGTTGTACATGGAGATGACTCTGACCATCATTTTCTTATTCAGGTTGTAAACCATGGAATAAGTAAGTCCGTTATGAAGGGAGCACTAGAAGCAGCATCCGACTTTTTTGAAATGCCTTCCGAGTTAAAGGCCAAGTTTACATCGCCTGATATAAGAAAACCGGTTCGGTATGATTGCTCGAATGATGGGATCAACAAAAGTAGGTCATTTCTGAAGCATTATGCCCACCCCTTGGATGAGTGGATCCAGTTCTGGCCACTAGAACCGCCAAGCTATAGGTATATATTTTCATTTGTTAGTCAGATACCAATTTGGTGCAATAATTCAAAACATGCTGTCGTAAGCAAAAGAACAGTAGGAAGAATATGGTGCTAAGCCAAAAGATTATGTACCGACTCATATCCATACCATTACAGTAGGCACAACACAGTATGAGACGAACTGACCCGTGCCATATCATACTAGATTCTGTATACATAAATAAATTTTACTTTTCAGGGAAAAAATGGGGAGATATGCAGTTGATGCAAGGAGAGTTGCTATAGGTCTTATCAATGCAATTCTTCAAAGCCTAGGTCTTGGCGAGGCATACCTAGGGACAAAACTGGAAGAGGGAGTACAACTTCTGGCAGTCAACTCCTATCCCCAGTCAACCCAGCTAGGTGTCACTCTAGGATTGGCCCCACATTCTGACTATGGCTTCGTAACCTTGCTCCTTCCCAGCTGCCCTGGTCTTGAGGTAATGAACCACACGACCAAGGAATGGAAGGCGGTAATGCAGCCATCAGATACGCTGCACGTGCACCTCGGAGACCATTTGGAGGTGCTTAGCAATGGCAAGTATCGCACGGTAGTGCACAGAGCAATTCTGAATAGTGAAAATAGTAGGGTCTCTATTGCGAGTATTCACGGCTTGGCAATGAATGAGAAGGTGAAGAGTGCAGAGGAATTGGTGGATGAGCAAACCCCAATGACGTATGAGGAAAGTAGTTTCAGGGACTTTTTGGACTTTTTACCTGCCAATGGTACCAATAATAAGAGCTACATTGACAGTCTCAGGATATGTGCAACTGAACAGTAGTACTGCACCAAAGGTGAGATATATGCCTAAATTACTAATAAGAGATATGAAACCTTTTTATATAATTAAGTATAAACTCTGCAAAAAATGAAGATAAATGCCTAAATTACCCTAACCCAGTGATACTCTATGTTGACAAAAGGTGAGGATTCTCGGGCTGTATTATTTTAAAGGGGGTGATTAGTGGTTTGTTTGCTTCAAGTTTTGCAGATTGAACCATAAGTTTTCATCAAAAATGAATGATAGCAGTATAATTAAGGAGTGTCTATTTATTTCAGAATGCATGTGAATAAAGGAAGCTGGCTACAATTACTAGGCTACTTTAGTTGTGTAAGGATTACCTATTTTGATATAAGTTACTGTAAGATAGGAGTTTCTTTTTTTTTTCAAGCGACTCGAATGCTGCTCAGGTGAAGAACAAAAAGTGCTTGAGTCGGACAAGTAGCTTTGTTTGCGCTGGAGTTCATATTAAAGTTCCTTTAGTGGGGTGCTGGCCCGAACCAATCGACTCATGTCGAAGGATAATTGGCTGAGTTGTGTTAGGGCTGACGTGCCACTCGAATCTAGAGCAAGCTTGTTCTCACTGATATGTATCGGTGTGTAGGGGTTATCAGATACCCGCTGTGGTTGTTATAAGTTTTAATGTAATATATGGAAATAAATCAGAAAAATTGACTTGTTTTACAGTTTACTATGAATTAACTTCGTATGGATAATATTATGTTTTGAAATACACTATCAAATTAATTGATCTAGTTTCAAAGTATAGATATGTATAACATATCCACTGGCATCCTAACTGTATGCTCTGCATTTTACAAGAGAAACAGTAAAGAGAAAATTCAGAACTCGAATTCTCAAGAGGCAATAAAAAATCAGCTCAAAATCATGATTATTCATAATTGCTTCATCGAAGAAAATTCAATCAGCTAGAATTAAACTGCTTTGAGCAAAAAATAGAAGAAAACTAAACACTCTAAAGGATCTAGTAAATAGCTTCCATCACTGGTACCCAGAATTTAGAACGAAATAAGCGAATATAAAGAATGATTTGCAAATTATCAGGTGACCACCATGATCAATTTAAGGGATATTTTAAGAATTTATTGAGGATTATAACGAATTAGGGCAATTATCGAATAAAATTCAGCGGAATATCAAATAACAGAATGGTATCATCAGAAAATAGCAGTATACAGCATACCTTGATTTGAGCTCCAGTCACATCTCTAATTTTCTGTGACCTAATTTTCAGAAAAAAAAAATATCTCACCAAATTTTATGAACCGGCGAAAACGGTTGAGAGAATTCCAATACTTGCATGAATAAATATTACAATATTAACACTCATCCCATAGTTGTCCCCAGCTAACGGTATCTTTTAAAACCTAGGCTTACTAAGAAAAATAAAGCTTGTAACACATATATAATAGAATCGGATTTGGATTTAGGTTGGATATTTATAAATTAAGATTTAAAGTTGAAAGATATAATTTTATTTCATCTCAGAAAAATACTTAAAATAAAACGCCTCTTTATTAAATCCTATCATTTCAAACTATATTATGAACTAATTATACGAATTACATATGGTGATAGTCATTTTTTTTTTTAAATAAACGTTAATTGCACACTTTAAATGGTTTTCTTCACCAGAAGCATAAGACGAATGTCTTGTTGTTATTGTTCTCAAAGTTAAAAGACATTAACCGTATAAATTTTTCGAATTTACTATAAATTGTTAAAAAAAAACAAATTGAATGTTTTTCTGTAACCTATATAAATGAATAGGTTTTCTTCAATTAAAGTGTACATCATAGTGAGCATGAATAATCACTACTTTGAATAATAAATAATTGAGAAAATTAGTTATTTATCAATTCAAAATCTTCAAATTGTAAAAATATCATCCTGAAATTTATAATTGTAAAAATGTCATTTCAAATTTTATTAATTTGTAATTTTACTACTCTAAATAATTGATGACTAAAATACTCTCCTCTTCTATTTAGAATTAGTTGGTAAATTATGGATATAGAATCTATCACTTGATCAAAATCGAAAGAAAATAAAAAAGAGAGAATCCAAAGCTTGTCATTTTTCTTTTCAATCATGAGTAATTATTTTTTAACAGAGGTAAAACAAGAGTCTCGTCTCGTTTATTTTGCCAAAATCTACAGGAGACACTGACAGTATCTCACACGAGGAGGCCCGAACAAAAATACCCACGCATTACCAACTAATTCTAAATCAGAGAAAAAGAAAGCGAGAAAAAGTAAAAGTGACAGAGATTAGTTAATAATAAATGACGATTAATGTACAATTCATGGAAGATGCCATGTCGCCGGCCATTTTTATTAATACCCTTTAAAAAAACAAAATTTTAACAATATCTCAGTGTTTGATTTTTTTTTATTAATACCCGACCGTCAGGTTTACGGGCGGTCCATATATTGAAGGAAACCGCCAGGCTCACTCGCGGTTCTCGCCCCAAGAACACCCCCCCCCCCCCCGGACGGTCCTCTCCCCAAGCAAACCGCCCTCCCAACGGGGGATCCACTATTAATATATTTTCCCAGCCCGTGAACCCTCCCTCTCTCCCTCTCTCTTCTTTGCCTCATTCCGAACCAAAAAGGAAAAAAAAAAAACTACGCCCAACCGCCCGTCTCCTGTAACAACGGGTATTATTTTGTAAATTCTTTTTAATTATTACTAATTAGTCAATTACTGTAGTATTAATTAGTATTAATGTTGAATGACTGTAGCATTACTGTAGTAACAAGTATTTTTTTATTTTTATTTTTTTTAATTAGCCATTTATTATTGTGCTCGTTATAATTACTGTACAATTACTATAATACTTATAAAATTATTTTTTAAATGTAGTTTGTTAAGTAAAAGATGTTAGTTGCACTGTATGTGGACGGCAAGCTACAAAAGGGTGTAGATGGCGTGTATTACACGAAACACGCGGCATTTGGATTCGAGGTTAATGAAAATACCACATTTCAGGAACTCAAGCAGATAATATACGAAAAGACTGCTGTAAACCCCAACAGGTATGAAATAGAATTGGCTACACGGATTGACAACTCACAAAAGGGTGGGGCGGGGGGTAAACCTTACTTTGTGAGGTTTCCAATAACATATGTGAATTTGTGGAGAGTTGTGTACACTCAATTTGAGTCTAGTGGAGTCTCCGTAATGGACATATATTCAAAGAGGGTTCCCCAGACTGGGGCTGGACCTTCCGGTTATGACAATTCGGGTTATGACAACCAGGGGTACCACCACTACTCCCCTTATGACAACCAGGGATACCACCACCACTCCCCTTATGATAACTAGAGGTACCACCACCACTCCCCTTATGATAACCAGAGGTACCACAGCCCCGGTTATGACAACTTCGGGTACCACAACTCCCCTGAAAATACTGAAGAGTTACCACCACTACCCAGACAGACACCCATAATCCCTAGATTTTCAACTATGCCATAGTCAGGACCAGTACCCGTTAATCAAACTGATATTGATATTAATGTTGATGCTATTGATGCCATACCAGAAAGGGAAATGGAAACGGAACATGAATACGAAGGGATTTGGAAATCCGATGACTTATCAGATGGCGATGCAAATGTACCAGGTTTATCCAGGGAAGAAAAATTCCCGATTAGAGGTCGGAAAAATAAGCATCCAGTCGCCACATTCAACGATACCACAACTTTTGAAGAGGCAGACATTAGTTATTTTGGCCCTCGTGTTGTATATAATGACAAACTTGCCCCATGACAACTTTATACCAACATAGATGAACTTATAAAAAAATATACGAGACTCATGTTCAAGGCAACTGGGAATGTAAAATATACAAAAGGGATCGAACAAGGTTAGTTGTGCTATGTAAAACTCACCCGCGGTGCGAGTTTCGCCTTTTTGCAACCCCTGCGGGTGCCGGAGAAGCATGGATGATTAAGAAGTGTGAACCACCCCATACATGCAAGTTTGCATCCACAAGGACAGACCATTCACAGCTGACGACATCACTAATTGCCGATGCAATTGAGGAGGACATTAAGGAGGACCCATCCATGAGCATCAAGGCGGTGGCTAGAACCGTCAGACACAAATATAAATATGTAACCCCAAAATACAACAGGCTATGGAGAGGTCGTGAACTTGCAGTTTGCAGAATATTCGGTAGTTGGAAGGATTCATACGGCTATCTGGCACCATTGCTCCAGGCCATGGCAAGGACAAATGTCGGTACTGTATATGAGAGGTGGCATGGCCCCCTTTTTTGATAAGAAGGGAGTGCTAATAGAGGGAGCTCAACAATTCAAGGGCATAGTATGGGTTTTTGGTGCTTGTATCCAAGCTGTGCCATACATCAGACCCGTTATCAGCATTGATGCATGCTTCATGTCTGGCCGTTATGAGGAGATGTTACTAATAGCATGTGCATATGATGCTGAGAACCAGTTGTTACCTTTGACATTTGCAATTGTTCGTAAAGAGGATGGTGAGAACTGGGGATTCTTTATGCAGTTTTTAAGAAGACGGGTGATTGGGGAAGGAAATTTTTTCTGTGTGATATCAGACCAGCACAAAGGAATACAATTTGTGTTTGATCGTGAAGATTACGGTTGGTCAACACGTACTGGTGAGTGTGTGCACAGTTTGTGTATGCAACACGTTGCGGAGAATATTTTCAAGGCAACCGGAAATGACAAGTGAGTTCTAGAAACATTTAGACGAAATTGCAGAAAGAAAAAGCCGAGAAGAGTGGTAGAGATGACTTGCAGTTTTGCAAAGGTATATATATTACAGTTGTTTACATATATTATTGTATTTTTAGAATACGGTTTTTTAGTACAATTGTTTACTTATATTATTTTATTTTCTTATTTTTCTATAGTACATGCCAAAGGCAAATCTCTACTTAATGAAGGTCGACAAAAATAACCCCCAAGATGTCAACGAAGATCCAGCATACGAGAAAATATATCAATCTTGTGATGGAGGTTGGCGTTGGGGAATTATGACCACCAACGGGTCCGAGTCGCTGAATGCAGTATTCAAGCAAAGTCGGATGTTGCCTGTGGCTGCAATTGTAGAAGACACATTTTACAAGTTAAATGCCTAGTTTCAAGAACGGCGTGCTAAGGCCGTAGAATTAATAAGTATGAACCAGTTATTTTCAACAAGGGTGGAGAAGAAACTAAAACAACATAGGGACAAGGTGCAACTATGAACGTGATCTCGATGGAGAATGATAGTACAGAATTCGAAGTGTAAAATCCAAATGAATACATTCCCCAATCCAAGCAATTCGATAAAGCACCCAATTCTAACAATTCAAGCAATTCAACCAATTCAACTAATTGGAGCAATTCAACAAATTCGAAACAACTCCAATTCAACTAATTCAACCATTATCAAGTCACTAATCCTAACCGTAACCCTAAATTGAACTAATCAAATCGAAAAAACTTACATTCAAGAGAAGCTCGGTACAGTGGCAGTGCTCGGTGCAGCGGTAATGGTGGTGCTCGGTGCAGCGGCCGTGACGGTGCTCAATGTAGTGGTGGCATCGAGCACGAGAGAAAGTGAGCAGAAAGGAGAGAACGAGAGGAGCGGAGCAGTGGCGGCGGCGGAGACAGGGATGGCGACGCAATTTTTTCCTTTTTTCCTCTTTCTGGTTCGGACTGAGGCAGAGGGGTTCGGATTGAGGCAAAGGAGAGGGAGGGAGGGCTCACGGGTGGGAAATTATATTAATAGTGGACCGCCCGTGAAGGGGAGGGTAGGGAGATGACCGCCCGTGGGGGGGGGTGTTTGCTTGGGAAGAGAACCGCCCGTGGGCCTGGCAGTCGGCGTATTAATAAAAAAGAACCAAACACAGAGGTATTTTTAAAATTTTGTTTTTTTAGGGTATTAATAAAAATGGCCGCCATGTCGCTGTATCTAGAGATTAGTTAATAATAAACACAATCTTTACATCCTTGTAATTTCTCATCGGGAACTAGATGCCATGTCGTTTTACAGCCTTTCGTTATGACAGGAGAAGAAGAGGAGGTAGGAGAAGAAAAAGGGAGGGCATTTTAGTCATTAATTATTTAGAGTGACAAAATTATAGATTAATGAGGTTTGGAGTGGCATTTTTATAATTTTAAATTTTAAAATGATAATTTTACAATTTGAAGGTTTTAGAGTGACAAATAACCAATTTTGTCTAAATAATTATGGCACGAGACAAGTAACTGAGAGGGGAGCCAAAGAGGTGCTTCATAATATATTTAAAACAATGTAGTAGTAAATTTAAATATTGTCATATTTAGTATGAATAATTGTTGCTTTAGGTATATACATATATAGCTCTCACGTGTAACTAATACGTGGGACAGGTGTTGTGTGACAGGTGTAACTAATACGTGGGACAGGTGTTTTCTAGCGTTGGAGAATTCTCTAGAGATTGTGGGCTGGGGACCATTATCATATCCGTAATTTTGTGGACCGAGTTAAAGCCTAATTTATTCGGTGAGAAATAGGCTAAAACATGTGAAATATTACAAATACACCTGCAAAAGCACCAAATTATCTGACACCTGCAAAACCACCAAATTTCAGGGGTCTCGTTGAAGGGAATTGGGCCTACTTGTGAGGTCCAGCAATAAATAATAAGGTGTAACAAGTTAGCCCAAATATCTGAGCCATGAATATTCATCCCAAATTTGGATCCCTAAGGGAACTCAAACTTTGAATTTAGATCCAGTTTGTTCGATCAAAATCCACACATATATTAAAGAGACCCCGTTAATTTTAACATGCGCTGGATTCTAATCAGATGATCCGAACCAAATTAAATTTTTTTAATTATTTTAGAGGGAAATTTGATAGAATGCCCTACCTCCAAAAATTATCAAACAAAATATCCTCCTCTCAAAATCATTGACAAAATGCATTTGTAGACCCTACTTTTTCCCTTCCTCTCTCGTGTACCTCTAGTTTACTCTCATGAACTTTTTTAATGCACATTGAATTCCATATGACCCATAATTAACAACCATTTCTGCCTCTATTAATTTATTTATGCGTACAAAAAAGACAAACCAAATTACATTGCTTTTTGGACCTACGTTATCTGAATCAGCACAACTAGCTAGAGTTACACAGGATATACAAACGATACTGGCACAATTATCACTTACACCTAGAATACTGGATGATGCATCATCGAAATGGACTGCCTCGGTCAAGTTCATCGTCAAGAGTGCTTACTTTACGATGAAGAACGACCCCATACCATATTAAATTACACAAACACAAGGTATGGTCGTTGCAGGTGCCATATAGAGGAAAATTCTTTGGGTCGTTGATGACTCTAGACAAAATTATGACGATTCAAAACAATTGATGAAAAGAGCCATATGCTTGATTAATATATGCATATTATGCAGAACTGATTCTGAGTGTGTTAATCACCTCTTCAATGAATACCTATACACCTTGGCCTTGTACAACCGTATTGAAGCCCTCACTGACAACACAACAAAGCTAGTACGGCCACTGATACAGCCCTCTATGGCAATTATGCACGATATAGATACCTAGGAGGCAGCAATCATTCTCATAACACAATTTGTAGTGTGGAGCATACGGCCACTGATACAGCCCGCCGAACCTAACCCGAACTATTCATTTGTCACTGTGGTGTGGAGAGAGAGGTGCTTGTAGATATTCAGAGAGGTAATGAAGGACATCAAAGATCGACCTTGCACAAGAAGTACACAACTCAAATATGTGCAACCCAGACTAACCTCAATTGTAGGAGAATGAATATTATGAATGCATGGGTTTCGGTCTAATAAAAAAGTAGGGATCACATCTTGCATGATACAACACTAGTACCGCGTGCCCGACTTTCATGACAAAACTTTTATGTTTCTTTTTAAAAGCTCTAATTGAGCCGTTTTTTTGTTAATTTGTTTGTTATAAAACCCTTGTAACTATTCTAATTAATGAAATCCAATGAGAGCGAGGTCTATAATTTTCCTCAAAAAATATAATATAATTATTCTAAGAGATCGACTAACAGTACCTCCCATTCCATTCCTTATCTGTCATCCACGCTAAATGACAAAACAAAGTACAACGAAGGACCACAAGCACACTCGTACATGGTCAGTGTTATAAAATACAGTTTTATGCGGTGCATATGCGACCGCATATGCATATGCAACCCGCTACCGCATAAAATATACCTATGCGGACCACATATGTGGTCTAGGCTTAAAACGGATTTTAAAAAATTCAAAACTCATTACCGCATATTCATTATTTGAAACCGTAGATCCGTTCAGGTCCTAAACCCATAATTTGAGTTTTGAATCCGTTCAAGTGAGAAATGCGGAGCCTCTCAGCTTCTTTTATAGCTTCCTGAGCACTTTGATAATTGTTATTTAAAATTGTGGAATTAAAGTGAGAATGCAAATCAAACTGGAGCAGCACCGCAACAGCCATCACTTGGTGCGCTGGCCAGCACTTTTACTTTTCTATTTTTCCCTTTCTATTTTATATGGGCTGAACATTTTTTACTTTTTATTTGATATGGGCTACATGAGAATTTGTGAAATGAATTTCCAACAAACCAATAGAATATTAATATTATACTCTTCATTCCAATTTAATGTTATGGGCTTTGTTAAATATGCTGCAAAATTTTAATGTTTTATATAATATGTATATCAAATATTAAATATTTAATAAATAATCTGCATATATAAATTCGCATAAAAATCTACATATGTGGCCGTATACCGTATATGCAGTGGCTTTCCGCATACCGCATAGAAACCGCATTTTATAACACTGCACGTGGTAATTGCTGGCA
Source organism: Carex sylvatica (assembly GCA_964058845.1). Classification (NCBI taxonomy): domain Eukaryota; kingdom Viridiplantae; phylum Streptophyta; class Magnoliopsida; order Poales; family Cyperaceae; genus Carex; species Carex sylvatica. The sequence continues at coordinate 72,509 of CAXKVR010000183.1, forward strand.
AAAAACAAGGGCTAACGTGATTGTATTTATCGTCAAAATGCATAATATTCATACCTACGCATTTAAGTACTATTACTTATTATCTATAATATTCATCAAATGTAAACACAAAACTGGGGGGACCGTTAATTTCGGGCACCAGTAACGACCAGAGGGGACCGCTAACGACGTCTGACAGCTTGGATTGGAGACCGTAACCATCTCTTGAAAGCAACATTTGCTAATATTTGGGGACCACTACCGCGAATCACAATATCAGCAAATGTATGTACTAATTATTAAGTATTCATATCTAAATAATACAAGCTATACTTCTAGTTACTGAAGTATTCATATCTAACATAAGAAGTATTCATACCTAACAAATACATATGAGGTATTCATATCTAATTAATGTTAATATAAAGTATTCATATCTAAATAATGAAGTATTCATATGCAGACAGTATGGAATATTCATATGTAACTAATAAAGTATTCATATCTAACTAATGAATATGAGGTATTCATATCTAACAAATGAAGTATTGATACATACTTAATGTTGGTCCCAAAGACACCTAAAGGGGGGTGAATAGGAATTTTTATAGTTTTGGTCTAAGTAATAATATTCTAGCGTGTCTATAAGTTATTCTTGGCAAAAATTAGAATAACTTTGTCCTAAACTAAATATAAAGTAAATAGTGGAGTTTAGAGACACTTGACACGAGAGTTGCTTACGGAGTTCAGCACTAACACCTACGTCTCCGGGACTCGTGACCTTCTAGATTGTGACGCCGTTGCCGGGGAGTATTAGGTTAAATACTTAGCTTTTACTTTAAGAATTTATTTCAGATTTTCTTTTATCTTGAATTAAATTCTAACCTTGATTTCTTCTCCAGTGTTTTATGATCTTTGGGAGAACCCCTCTAGGAATGCTTGGGTTAGAAGATTCATCAAGCATGGCAACTCTACCCATCAACCCCAATATCAACCCAATGTTCGAGGAAATCAATCAAGAAGGACAGGTGAACCAAGATGATCTATCCATTCATGATGGTAGCTCACACGTACGAGGACTATCACAAAACAATAACAACGGTCACAACAACGGTCCTAACAATGGCTACAACAACAACAATGGACACAACAATGGAAATGGCTGTCAACACAACAACGGACATCGCTTTGGCTTCATCCCTCATGGCCAAGATCCACGTGAAATTAAGCCGTCTCTCATCCACCTACTTGGCCAAAACAAATTCGGAGGAGCTCAAAACGAAGACCCACATGCCCATTTGGCGATATTCGAAGAGCACTGCGGCACCTTTGCTAGAGAAGGAGATGAGTTAGACAACCTCAAACTCAAGTGCTTCCACTTATCCCTCCGAGACAGTGCGAGAACATGGTTGAGGACCGTCAACCGAGACAACGTAGATACATGAGACGATATGGAGAGGTTATTTCTAGGGAAATACTTTCCTCCATCGAAGACCCAACATTTCCGGTCGAAAATCACGACGTTCAAGCAAGCCGAGGGGGGGTCTTTGACCGAGGCATGGGACCGATGGGCGGAGCTCCAGCGCTTGTGCCCTAACCATGGCCTTGATATGTGGTTACTCTTTCAATTCTTTTTTGGAGGTTGCACTATAGCTACTAAAACTCATTTGAATTCAGCTGCAGGAGGCAACATGTCATGTATGGATCCGGAGCAAGCCATGGCCATGATTGAAGATATGACGATCAATCAAAGGGAGTGGACTGCCGAGCGGAGTGGACGTACTTACAACACACCAGGAGCCATGAAAGTCGACGAGGTTACCTCCTTGAGAGCTCAAATGGAAGCCTTGCAACATCAAATGGCACAAATGCACAACGCAAAATCCGTGACCAAGATGGCTCCATGCGGCATATGTGGAGAAGCGACTCATATTACCGCCGATTGCCAAGCCCTTCTTGAAGGTGAGAATGTAGAACAAGCTAACACTATGTTCTACAATCAAGGCGATAAGAGAAATGACCCGATCTATAATAAGGTTAGGCAAAATGATAATTTCAATTCAAATTCTTATAACCCTAACACAAGGTGGAACCATCCGAATTTCAAATGGAAGACCGAGAATGACAACTCCTATCAAAACCAAGGAAACTCCAACCAATACCAAAACCGGTTAAACCAAAACTCCTACCAAAATTCCTCTCAAATCAACGATATACAAAAGATGTTGCAAGAGATGAGAACCGAACAAAAAGACTTCATTACCTACCAAAGGAACACCAACACGGATGTTTCGGATTCTTTGAGAGATTTGAAGAAGAAGTTTGAGTTCTTAGACACCAAGACCTCAATGCTAGAAACACAAGTTGCACAACAAGCGTCTTCATCCTTCCGACAACAAGGCACACTACTTCCCGGACATCAACCCTAGGGAGCAAGCAAAGGAGGAGCAAGCAAAGGCAATAACCTTGAGGAGTGGCACGGGATACGAAGGACCCAAGATGCCGACCATTGAAGAGCAACCGCCCGAAGTGACACCACCTCCTCTCAATGCAGATACACCGGCATCAAAAGAATCTCAAGAACCGGGTAATTCTATCCCGGCCAAGGTAAAACCTACTGAAACTACTAAGTATATTTCACCACATAGGTTTATACCCTTCCCTCAAAGGTTGGTAAAACACAAACTTGACCAACAATATGCCAAATTCGTAGAACACCTCAAGAAATTGAACATCACCATCCCTTTTACCGAGGCAATTACTCACATGCCCTCCTATGCAAAAATTTTGAAAGACATTTTGTCTAACAAAAGATCAATTAAGGAAGTAGGTACGGTATCCCTTAATGAGGAGTGTAGCGCTCTTTTCTTAAACAAGCTACCTTCGAAATTGAAGGACCCCGGGAGTTTTGCAATTCCGTGTATAATTGGTGATACCAAATTCGAGAGATGCCTATGTGATTTAGGTGCAAGTGTAAGCCTTATGTCAAAGACCGTCTATCAAAGGCTCAATCTTAGTGACTTGAAACCCACAAGAATGTCACTTCAATTAGCCGATAAGACGGTACGGTATCCCGAGGGTATAGCGAAAGATATAATTGTCATGATTGGTAAGTTCTTTGTCCCGGTAGATTTTGTGATTGTTGAGATGGAAGAGGATACTCATACCCCTCTCCTATTGGGGCGTGATTTTCTCACCACTGCAAAAGCAAACATTGATGTCAAAGAATGAAAGATATCCTTTGACATCGGAGGCGAAAAGGTAAATTTTCACATGTTTAATGCCATTAAATTCCCCTCAAATAATAATGATTCTATTTGTAGATTGGATGTTTTAGATTCAATTTTAGCTACTCATGAGGAGGAAGAAATGGTGAATGAACAACTCAACACAGATCTAGAAGAATCCGGGTCCGAAAATGAGCAAATTGGTGAAAATTCTCCCCAGTGCGGGTGGACTACACGCACTGCGGATGACCCCAGCCGCACTGAGCCTCCTGAAGCAGCAGACTCAATTTTCCGAGCCCAGTGCGTCCGCACCGAGCACGCAGTGCGGATGGAGCACCTGCACTCGCTAAAATCTACGCAGATCTTCGCCATTTCAACCGATTCCACCGCACCGAAGGTCGAGCTCAAACCTTTGCCACCCAGCCTTCGCTATGAATACTTTGGAGAAGACAAGACATATCCGGTTAATAGAGAATATGTGTGAGAGAAGTCGGTGGCAACATCTGAAACTAACAAACCTCAAGAAAATCAACACAAAATGGGGCAATGGGGAGGCCGCCCTCCCGATCCTCCATCCAAGCATTGAGGCCGCACAGCACCACCACCACCTTCCGCCAATAGAGTAGTTCATGTTTTTCCCTATTTACTTTTGTTTATTTTTACGCATTGGGGACAATGTTTAATTTAAGCTTGGGGGATATGAAGAAATTGTATCTTGCATGCATATTTATTAATTTTTTTCAATTATTAGGATTTATAACCTTGATTTTTACTTAACCATGAATAGGATTTGTGATTTGAAACTTAATTGCTTTAAATTATGGATTTGTCAAGATGTTTTACAAGGTTATGAAAAATAGAGTCTTGCATAATTGAACTTAATTGTTTGAAAATGCATAAAGTACAAAATCAAGTTTAATTTTTGTGTTAAAAGTTGGCAAAAACAAAAGTTTTGATAAATTTGAGTGATTGTCGAAAAATTAGAAATTTTAATGAGAATTTTAACGAGTTTTTAGGAATACCCTTGGAATAATTTGAAATAACCCCATAAATTGGCGAAAAACTTAGTGGAAATAAAGGTTTACAAAAATAAAAACTTAGGAATTTAAATTTATTTTTTTGAAAATGCAACTTATATGTAGAAAATGAATTTAGAAAGATCGGGATATTCATGAGTATGATTTAATGCATATAGATGTGTGTATTCATGATATTTTGCAAAAATTGTTGAAAATTGTTCAAAATTAAAAAAAATTTAAGAAAATAAGATTCCGCTTGCTTATGTTACGGCGACATGACGTACTTATAGCAATGAGTCATCGACACTTTGCTCCGCTAGTTTGCCCGATAAAGTGACCGGGTTCGCACTAAACATGTGAGTTCATGTCATGGAAGGGTTGAACCATGAGCATGCAAATGCACTTTTGAATTAAAACGGTTGGGTATGGATTAGCTATCTATAACTAACCGATTTTGTCCTAAGGATGAAGATTTATAGTGTCATAAAATAAAAGCAACAAAATAAAAATTAAATTTTGCAAATATCAACACACTAAGCCCGCGACTTTCTAACCTAAGCTTGATCCAAGCTTAGGGAATTTTTAAAAGAATTTTCACAAATAAGAATGCATTTTTTGTAACAAATTTAGATAACCGAAGTTTACAAATTCTAAGCTTTTAAAGAAATAAAAGTTAGAGTAATCGAATTGTGGTGTGAAGTGTGATTAACCAATGGTTGAACTTTAGATTTGTAGAAATTTACATTGAGGTTTCTAAGTTTTGGAAAAATCATTCAAATTTTTTGATTAAGAAATGTATACTTGATATATGGGGTTAAATTAGAGATTGAATTGTGTTCCAAGTTTAGATGTTGCTTGGGGACAAGCAATGTTCAAGCTTGGGGGAATTTGATAAGCATAAATTATATACATATTCGATCTAGTTTTCATCATAAAATAACGTCAAATATCTTGTATTTTGAATATAAAGAGAATAGAATACACCTAGAATCAAGTTACTGCATTTGTTTGGTTTTAATTTACAGGAAACAAAGAAAAATAAAGAAAAACGAAGAAAAATGCCCAGTGCGGACGCACGGTTTACAATATGGTCGTAATGAGTACTTAGATGGATTTCTAGACGCACGCCAATTTTAAAAAGGTATAATAAGCTATTCATCAAAATCCGTGCGGACGCACGGATATCGATGCAGCCGCACTCTGGTCGAACAGAAAAAGTCCGAGCCCAGTGCGGACGCACTGTAGCAGAACTGCAAAAATGAAGTCTGAACTTAAAACGGCCACAACTTTTGACTCGTAACTCCGTTTTGGACATATTACCACTTTTCGGAAAGCCAACGAGAAGATATACAACCTGAGAATATAAAAAATGAAATTTGAGATCCAGTGCGGACGCACTCACCACCAGTGCGGACGCACTCAACACTTAGTCGATTTCAGCAACTTCAGAAAAGCACATAACCCACCCGCAGTGCGGGTCATCCATCCGCAGTGCCACCCGCACCCAGAGAAATTTCCAGAAGTTCAGGAAGTTAAATAAGGAAACTTAAACCCAGTGCGGGTGAGGCCACACGCAGTGCGGATGCACTCCATCCGCAGTCAGCCAAAAATAGCACGGTTTCTATATTTAGCGCACCAGGAACGCGTTTTAAGAGCCAAAATTACACATACTTGTCTGGCAAGCAATGTAAACATAGCACCCACTACTCCACTAACCCCACTCACATCATAACTATGCCTCTTCATTAAGCATAGCCTTGGGTTATAAAAGGAGGGGCTAATTCCCATCCAAGGAACCATCTTCAATCTCATTCTCTCTCTTTACACACACACACTTAGCGATAAATTCTGGAGTAAGGAAAGCTTTCAAGCAAGGAGAAGAAGGATTTCCAGAGCAATATTCGGCAAGATAGATGATTTTGATTTGTTAAAGGGTGTAATCATTTCTTTTATTTCATTTCTTCTTACTTTGCCAATTTTTGTAATGGATCTCTCCAAGAGGGAGTAGTTCTCTCTCTAGGGGTTTAGGTCATCATGCATGAACTTGTTTAATTCTATTTTATTTGGTTATTTTCTTTTATTATGATTGTTTTATGGGATTTGATTGTTAATTTCTGTGATTTAATAGTTTGTGTTAATTACATAGTTAGTACTTGAATTGTAGTATCCCGTTTTAATTTCAAAAGAACTAAAATTGACTGTGATCAATAGGATAGTACCAAATTATGAATGCAAAATACCCTAGATTTTGATTAAGATCTAACCAATTTAATCTAAGCCGGAACTACAGAAATTAAGATTAGGGACTTGGTGAAGGACCTAACCGTGAAGTCAAACCCTAATTAGGACATCTCAAATCAAGTCGGATATTGGTATCATGAACTTAATTGAGAAGTACCAATACTCGAGGAGATGAGAGACTAACAAGAGCTTATGGTCTAGGTAGCTAGGGTGAAAGACCTAATCGTGAAGTCCGAATTACCTAGGCACATTATTAATTCACGAAAGTGACCCTTAATAACATATTAGGTTAGAAACCTCGTCAAATCATACATTAATTCAAGCAAATACCGAATAGATAGAATTAGCAAGGGATTGTAGACCAAAGACCCATAGATCTCCTCAACTTGAAAGCAAACCAATATTTCTTTCTTTCATTTTATTTACTTTAATTGTTTAAAACTCTTCTCTTTCGGGTATTGAATCCAAAAATTAGGAATTGTTAGAACAACCCCCCCCCCCCCATTTACTTTATTGTACTTTACTTTCTTTATTTTCTGAAATCTATTATTTATAGTGTTAGCATAGTATTTACCATACTCCTTGTGGTTCGATACCCGATAATATATTACACGGTAGGATTGTATACTTGCAATCCGAACTAAAGTGTATTTGAGGTTAAAAGGTACAGTTTACTGTACTGAAGCTTTGTACTATACATTTCTGGTGTAACAGATTGCGCCTTTCTTTATCCAATGAGAAAGGATTAATCCAATGAGAAAGGAGTACAAGGTGGAACCGGTGAGCCCTTACAATTATTCTGGGAAGTCATACGGTCCTAACAGGACAATCTGAATTGCAAGGACTCAAGGATTGAGAGATGAGCACAAAGCTCGAAGTAGTAAATAATTCGATCACGCAGGATCACTCTAGGAGTTTGTTGATTCATTGAATAAGCTTGAGATTGATTGTGTATATTGAAGTTGGAGTGCACAAGCAACAAAAACGCCTCTTGTAGGACTCCTCTTCTAATACAACTCTTTCAATACAACTTTTCAAGTTACTAAAAACACCTTCTTACAAAAAGTATTAACATCAGACACTAACAATATTAATACTAAATCGTATCAAGTATTCATAGTGACAATCTAAAAAAATTAACTTGAGATAAATCCCACTGAATATTTTAAAAAAATATATTCATTTATAAAAAAATGTTCATACTGACATCATATTTTCATATAAAATTTTCACATCATATAACTATTTCTCATAAGAACATCTCTATAAAGAAATTACTATTAAAAAAAAAATTAAATTGTAAAAAAAAAAACAGCAAAAAGAATTTCTTTTAATTTGAATAAATCACTAGTTTTATGATTATATGTTCTTGTTTTTATTTTCGTTATTAATCTGAATTTTCTTTTCCTTCTGGTTTCTCTTCTTCTTCTTTTTCTTGTTGGGATTTTCAATGTGATCCTCGTTTCTTCCTTCAGTTATGTTTTTCTTCTTTATTTTTCTGTGCTTCTCAATTATCTTCTTCATAACAATATCAACTGCATTTTTTATAGTTACAGTTCTTGGCCGTCCCCTTCGCTTTGATTTTTGAGGTGGTAGTAGAGGTATAGATGGTGAATAATTCACAAAATGATCAATATTACTAGTGGATTGTTCATCAACTGCATCAACAAATACTTCATTCTGCCTAGCATCACAATCTATAAACAAAATTACAATATTACATAATTATATTGGAAAATATAAGTATGACATGTTATTAAAAGTATTTATATCTACACAAACTACTATTGACATGTGAAATACCAACTCCAATATATAATGCAATTAAAATGAAATAAAAGAATAATAAATTATGAGATACATGTTTCTGTTGTTTGGCCACCTGTTTGACAATTTGGAAATGTTGTACTACTTGTTTGATCATTTGTTTGTACACCTGTTTCAATCATTGATTTCAAAAAAATTATTTGTACATGATGACTCTAAATGAGACTACTAACTTTTAATATATATAAATATATACTTAGTTACCCTAATGCTACTCTGTCGAATTACAAGTGCATAATCCTACCATGTAGTAGTGTCGAATGTCGATCCACAGGGATAGATTTTAGTAGTTTAACAACAATAATACTAGTCTATGTTCTTCAGATTTGTTTGAGTTATGTGAATGCTAATGCTAATAATAATAATAATAATAAAGATATAGGGTGATTTTATAATTTACTCTGGTGATGGTATAGGTGAAGATGCTAATTGCTGTAAACCAGGTTTAGGGAGCCTCTAGAATTTTAGACAAATTCTTTCTAATTAACTCAATACAATATTTATGACACTCATATCTACCCGTATACGGCACTTTCACTACCGTATACGACCTCGCCTATGGCCTCCTATCACTACCGTATGTGATATAGACCACCCCGCAGAGCAGAGCTGCATACCGGTGTTATTATTCTCCACGGATTACTTGGGTTCTGTTATATGCACACTAATATAATTAATTATATTTTCCTATTACTCGCTAAGTAATAACCCTAAACCCTATTCATTATAAGTAATAATCCAATGCCATGTTGCTTTAGGTGCTAGTACTTACATGTTTGTCCAGACGCAATGATTATGCAACAAGTGCTAGTACTTACATGTTTGTCACACAAGGATCGCAACGACTATGCAACATCATAGCATATGAATTACAAACAACAAATAAATTTCTAATTATATTTCGATATGTCATATAATCTATATCCTATTAAGGGAGCCCACTGGGTTCAAACCCTAGCTTTTGAACTACGGCCAGGCCTCGTTAGCCGAAGTGTTTATAGTAGTTACATGTAGCCCCTCTCACACCGAGGTACAACTTATAACACCTATTGGTATGTGGAGAACACTGGACCATCTGTAGATAGAACTATGTATGAAAGGACAAATTGAATAAAGAATTGATGTTTTAATCGGCTGACAGTAATTGATTTTTTATAGATTGAAATCAATGCATTCTTGGCAAAAATATTATCTCATAGTAGAAAGAAATCATATGATTCAGAACTAGTAGATCCACTGAGACGTGCGAGATTCACCAAGCTACAAAAAAGTATTCATACTAACATTATTTTATATTTGCATTCAAGGAACAAAAATAATTCATACCAGATTACACATCATCATTCTGACAAGCTAATTATATCATTCATATAAAGTATTCATAGCTGAGATCTAATATATGAAGACATATACTACATAAAATGACAATCAACTGATCTCAATTAAAATCCAATGAAACAAACTCAAAAATTGATGTTCTCATACCTGCTTCAAAATTGACTCAAATCAACTGAAATCTAAAATGTTCCATTCAGATCTACGAAAATATTCATATCACAAAAACGTAAACTAAATCAAATACAAATCGCACAAGATCATCAACTAGGAAAAATGATAAATAAAAACATTACCTGAAAATTTAGATCGCCTGAGATCGATTTGATATTAATGGAAAACGTTTGTGATCGCCTGAGATAACAGGTGCGAGATCGCCTAAGACAGGTACGACAACGCCGAAGAGAGGAATTCACGATATCGCCAGAGAGAGGAGCACGCGATGGAACAAGAGAGAAGTACGAGATCACCTGAGATTTATATGCCTCCAATCGCCTGAGAAAAATGGGAGAAATCCTCATATCACCTTTGATGGCGTGTAAAGCATGTGTATATCGCCTGAAGAAAGAAAGCACGGAGGAAAAGGAAGATTAATATATGGACAGCATCGCCAGGAACCAATGACAGTTAATCCGGATTAATTATTGTCAATCATTAATAACTATTTTTGTTAGTTAAAACAAGTTGGACCGGGGATACTGTTAGAGAACTACTTCTAGGAAATAATATATTTACTCTTATTCTAATACTACTAGGTTGAGTAAGAAAAAGAGACATCATTATAGGAATTCAATAAATCAACAAAGAGCTTATCCAAATTTAACAAGAAATATTTACATCAATGCTAATTAATTCATGAGTGAAATAATTTACAAAAATATTACTCATGGCCTTAAATTTTGTTAAATAATTTACAAAATTACTTTCTATGAATGCCGCATTGACAAAATGAACCTGCCACATCGACAAAGTGATGATTTGCCTAAATAAATAAATTAATAATGGCAAAACTGATTGCCGGATATGGCATTCAATGTGCATTAAAAAAAAATTATGGGAGTAATCAAGTGGTGAAGGAGAGGGAGTGAAAAAGTAGGACCTACAGGGTCATTTTGTCAATTATTTTGGAAAGTGGTATTTTATTTGATAATTTTTGGAGGTAGGGTATTCTATCAAATTTTCCATTTTGGAGGATCTAGACTCTGGTCAGCACTACAATGAATAATCACTGTTAAGAAGGCATCTAAATCTCTAATTATTTTTTTATCAGGTTGTTTTTTATTTAGTATCTAATTAATTAATAAGTTTGGATCTTGCTAGCTATTTAAATCCGATTACGCTTGTTTTGTCCTGACAAAAATCATGCTCCCTGACTTACTATTAACTTTTCAGTAACAATTTAAAAAAAGGAAGCGTCTAATTGTTCACAGACTTTTGTCCACCATTTGTCTATAGCTTTTACTTGTGTGAATACTGTAAAACTACTTCTATATGTTGTCTAATTATAAAATATATCAGTTAAAAATAAAACATCCAGCAACTATATGAAGTGGTCCCATGATAGTTAAAAACAGATTGCAACTTGTGCAACAGGACAAAAAATTATACTTTCAAACTGTACTTTCAGAAATTGCAGTTATAGGAAGTTATTGGCAGTTAATGTTAGTTATTAGCCGTTATTTTGACAAAAAAAAACGTGATAAAAAAGGCAAAATTAAATTTTCCGATTAATTTTTTTTATTCTTTTTTCTCGATTTAATGAACACACAAATAAATCATCAAAATATTGAATACTGTAAAATTGACCACTTTACCTATAAAAATAAAATATACAAATTATAAAATTACAAACATGCAAACTTCACAGATGAAACCGATAAAATATAATGTTAAAAAAATTAATTTTCAATACTGTAAAATTATCAAATTAAACTGTGAAATCAAAAGGTAAAAACTGTAAAATTATAAAATTGTAAAATTAGCAGATTAAATAAAATTTAAAAAATGTTAATTTTCAATACTGTAAAATTGTAAACGTAAACTGTGAAAATAAAAATTATAAATTATAAATTTACAACAATGTAAAATTAGCATATGAAAACGATTAAAATACAATTTAAAAATATAAATTTTCAATACAGTAAAATTATGAATTTAAACTGTGAAAATAAAACGAAAAATCTATAAAATTTCAATAATGTAAAATAATCATATGAAAAGGATAAAATAAAATATAAAAAATACAAAATTTCAAAAAACAAAACGTACAACCTATAAACAATCAATACTGTAAAATTTCTAAATCTAAACTATAAATCAATTCTATGTACACTGTAAAAATTTTGAATCTAAACATACATACATCATATGTTCAACAAAACAATAATATTCACCACACACAGCATCTGTTCAACACACAATAATATTCACCACAAAATAGCAAACCTAATTATATCATTCAAAATTCAGAATAGAATAAAAAAAAACTATGAAAAAATAAATTTTATATTAAAAACCTCAATTACCTGTAAAATATTGCATACCTGTAAAACACTCTACATATTCTATAAAATTATAAACTATATCCTGTAAAATTATGAACTATGAATTGTAAGAGGCGATAGTCTCCTTACGATTGCCTTCAAATATATCCTGTAAAATTAGTTAAAAAGCGAATTCAAATAATCAATTTAAAATTTTATTTTATTTTTAAAAATTTAACCAAATCAACCAAATAAAACTTGTCGAACCAAAACTAACTGGATTAAACTTATTCAGTTGAACTGAAATGATAATACTTAATTTTAAAATATCAAAACTCATTACATACACAAGCACATTTAATAATCATAGAAATAAATATTCAGATTTGTATCAGTTGACCCAAAATATGAGAGATTATTATGCGTCATGATGAAAGCACATTGGTGAATTATTAAGAAAGGAGGGACATCACCCCCTGAAATATCTTCATCATCCCAAGCACTGGTGATGTCTGTGACCAAGGAGGGACATCACCCTCTGAAATATCTTCATCATCCCAGGCCTCCTCATTCTAGTCATCTTCTTCATCAATTCCATCCAACATTAGCATCTTCATCATCAATAAGATCAGGATAAGGATCAAAATAAGTATACCAGGTATAACTCGAACCCATTTATGTCTGACGGGACTAAGCCTGGCTTGTACCCGCTTGTGTTTAATGAGACCGGGTTTGACTCGACCCATTATTGCTTGGCGATACCGGGTTTGGCTCAAACCAGCTTGTGTCTCAGAAACCGCAATACACCGGGTCTAACTAGATTCTGACTGTCTCGGATACCGCATTATCAAATTCAAGGGATAATTGAAGATTAATGCCGCGACTGAGGTTTGTAATTGCCTCAACGTACAGCTCTAGAATCTAGTATTGAGTTATGACGAACATCAATAGAATCATACCGGAAATAAGTTGTCAGGCTTCATCATCACAAATTAGGACCAATTAGTAAAAATTGGATAAACAACATCCCGATATTATAACTGGCTTAACATTAAGGTTGTCATCACCCTCGTAATATCCAAGACTGTAAATTATCTCTCTGACATCATAAATGTTTTGTTCACCAGTCACATGAAACATAAAACGAGGGCCGACACTGTACTCACCAGTCACCACTCAGTCCCCTCTTGCCCATATCGAGTTACACAACACCCCCAAAATACACCATTACACCAATCATAATGGTTGTTTTGGTCAATCAACCTAAAGTATGTGAATTACAAATTTCAATATTGCACCACTACTTAATTATTCTATTAATAAAAAAAAATTAAGCTTACATAGAGATTAGTGGTTTGAAAAAAACCCTAGGGGTAAAACCCGGTCCTGTTCGTCCGTGCCCGTTACCCGACCAGATAGTGCCCATGCCCGGGTTTGAACGAGTACACGGGTGCGAGTTTGAAACAGGCCGGTCACGAAATTTAGGGACTAAATCCGTGCATACCTGGACCGAGTTAGACCTGTGCCCGCCCAGACCAGTCCGCGTACCCATGATACCCGTGTCGCTTAAAAAATTTCAATTTTTTTTTTTAAATCCCCCCCCCCCCCCCCGTTTACCCGTGACCCGTGACAGATTTGACATATATATATATATATACATTTTTCTTTTAAAATTTAAATATAATTTGTTTAAAATAAATAATTAAATATTATAATTTGTTCCGTATACGTCAGGTACCATTTAGTATATATTTCACTGGTACCAAATTTAAGACATCCACACCCTCATTATCTTTCTACATACATACTGGCTTTAAATTTATATATAAATATTTTTTTATCTTGTCATAAAATTTACAAACTCTGTAAATTTATTTTCCTAATTTTTCCGGCATATTTTTTAGAGACTTCTAAATGTGTTAATTTAAGCAATAGTAAAAAAAAATAACATCATTTGACAGTAATAACTATTCAAATTATATCATCAATGCCACTCAGCTATCAAGAGAAAGACATGATTTGTTCATATTGAAGCTTAAAATTAATTAAGTTCTCCCTTGAAGAAGCCTTGAATTTTACAGAACTCAATATTATAAGAGGACAAAAAGAATGCCATAATTTATTTTTATTTTTTTTGCACGGTGAAAAGAACGCCATAATTCTTCTTCTTCTTTTTTACAATTAGGTTTCCCCGTGATTTCATACAACCAAATATGACATATTTATGAATTGAATTAATTTTGTCATTTATCGTATAAAGTAATATGATGTACTCAACACTACTAATATAACAAATATTTATGTTATAACAACACTAATATGATACACTCAACACTACTAAACCACTCAAAACTGGAGAAGACTTCCATCAAACAATTTAATATATGTATAATATATCCATAATATATGTATGTATATGTATATATATGTGGAGGTTGGCTACTATGCTTATATAAGTATATCCCTACATATGCTTATAATTTATTTTTGTGTTTTCAATGTCCAAATGGTTGATCTGTAGTGTTAGATATGATCTCTATATTGAAATGTTCTTGGAGACCAAATTTTACATTTTTCTGAATTTTTTTACTATTAATTAACCCACTTTGAAAATCTCTGATCCAACGGTGGCTTCTAATTTTACTGTTTTGTTAAGCCACCGTTGGATCAGCGATTTTCAAGTTGGCTTAATAAATAGTAAAAAAAATACAGAAAAATATAAAATTTGATCTCCAAGTACATTTCAATATAGAGATCACATCTAACAGTTCATATCGACTATTTGAACATTGAAAATAAAAAAATGAGTTATAAGCATATGTGGGGATATTCTTATATAAGCATAGTAGCAACCTCTATACATGTGTAAATATATGTATATATATGGGATTTGGCTACAGTGCTATGGGTTGTATAGAGGGCTACGGTACTACGGCTCAATATTCGAGTTTTTAAAATCCTAACGGTCGATCCGAACCATTCATCTTGTTCTCCATATTAATATGTGTTTGGAGACCAAATTTTACATTTTTTGGAAATTATTTACTATTTTTCTAGATAGGTAGAAAATCAAATATCTCAATGGTGCTGAATTTTTTAGATCAAGTAATTTTCTACCTATCTAAAAAAATAGTAAAAAATTTCCAAAAAATATAAAATTTGGTCTCCATACACATATTAATATGGAGAACAAGATCAACAGTTCAAATCAACCGTTGGGATTTTAAAAACTCGAATATTAAACTATAGCACCATAGCTCTCTATGCAGCCCATAGCACCGTAGCCAAATCCTATATATATGTGTATATATATGTATATATATTTATATAGATGTATATAGAGAAGGGTTAAAATGCATCATTGGTTTTGTGCCCCAACTATATCTCCATGTCCCTATCTCCGTTTACAAATTTAAACAGTCAATCCAAATTTGAATGTATATGGGCCGAAATACATAATGTGCATTCGAATGTATATGGGCCGAAATACATACGGTTCAAATTTGATTTTTCAAAATCCAAACGGTCGATCCGAACCTTTCATCTTGTTCTCCATATTAATATGTGTTTGGAGACCAAATTTTACATTTTTTGAAAAACTTTTACTATTTTTTTAGATAGATAAAAAATCAAATATCTGAATGGTGCTGAATTTTTTAGATCAAGTGATTTTCTACCTATCTAAAAAAATAGTAAAAAATTTCCAAAAACATATAAAATTTGGTCTCCAAACACATATTAATATAGAGAATAAGATGAATAGTTCGGATCAACCGTTATGATTTTGAAAACTCAAATATTGAACCATAGCACCATAGCTCTCTATGCAGCCCATAGCACTGTAGCCAAATCCTATATATATCTGTATATATATGTGTGTGTATATATATATATGTATATAGACAAGGGTTAAAATGCGTCATTGGTTTTGTGCCCCAACTATATCTCCATATCTCTATCTCTATTTACAAAGTTCAAACAGTCAATCCAAACCGTTCATCTTGTTCTCCATATTAATATGTGCTTGGAGACCAAATTCATTTTTCTGGATTTTTTTTACTATTTATTATGTATTTTACAAAAAATTTGATCCAACGGTGGCTTAACAACAGTAAAATCAATAGCCACCGTTGGATCAATAATTTTGTAAAACACTTAATAAATAGTAAAAAAATTTAGAAAAATAAAAAATTTGGTCTCCAAGCACATATTAATATGAAGAACAAGATGAATGGTTCAGATCGACCATTTGGACATTGGAAACACAAAAATGAGTTATAAGCATATGTGGGGATATGCTTATCTAAGCATAGTAGCCAATCTCTATATATGTGTGTATATATGTATATATATGGGATTTGCCTACGGTGTTATGGGTTGCATAGAGGGCTATGGTGCTACGGCTCAATATTTGAGTTTTTTTAGATAGGTAGAAAATTAAATATCTTAATGGTGCTGAATTTTTTAGATCAAGTGATTTTCTACCTATCTAAAAAAATAGTAAAAAATTTCAAAAAAAAAAAAAATTTGTTCTCCAAACACATATTAATATATAGAACAACATGAACAATTCGGATCAACCGTTAGGATTTTGAAAACTTGAATATTGAACCATAGCACCATAGCTCTCTATGCAGCACATAGCACCGTAGCCAAATCCTATATATATATGTATATATATATTTATATATATGTATATAGATAAGAGTTAAAATGCATCATTGGTTTTCTGCCTCAACCATATCTCCACGTCTCTATCTCCGTTTACAAAGTTCAAACAGTCATTCCGAACTGTTCATCTTGTTTTACATATTAAAATGTGCTTAGGGACCAAATTTTATATTTTTTGAAATTCTTTTACTATTTTTTTAGATAGGTACAAAATCACTGTATCTGGACCATCCAAAAACAGTGATTTTGTACCTATCTAAAAAAATAGTAAAAAAATCCAAAAAATATAAAATTTGGTCTCTAAGCTCATTTTAATATGTAGAACAAGATGAACATTTCGGATTGACTGTTTAAACTTTATAAACAGAGATAGAGACGTGGGATATGTTGGGGCACAAAATCAATGGTGCATTTTAACCCTACTCATTTATATATATGTGTATATAATATATGTATATATATGGAGAGTGACTAATGTGCATTCGAATGTATATGGGTCGAAATACATACGGTCCAAATTTAACTTTTCAAAATTCAAACGGTCAATCCGAACCGTTCATCTTGTTCTCCATATTAATATGTGTTTGGAGATCAAATTTATTTTTTTGAATTTTTTTACTATTTATTAAGTATTTTACAAAAAAAATTAATCCAACGGTGGCTTAACAACAGTAAAATCAGCAGCCACCGTTGGATCAATAAATTTTTAAAATACTTATAATAGTAAAAAAAATCAGAAAAATACAAAATTTGGTCTCTAAGCACAAAATAATATGGAGAACAAGATGAATGTTCAGATCGACCATTTGGACATTGGAAACACAAAAATGAGTTATAAGAATATGTGGGGATATGCTTATATAAGCATAGTAGCCAGCCTCTATATATGTGTATATATATGTATATATATGGGATTTGGCTACGGTGCTATGGGTTGCATAGAGGGCTACGCTACTACGGCTCAATATTCAAGTTTTTAAAATCCTAACGGTCAATCCAAACCATTCATCTTGTTCTCCATATTAATATGTGTTTGGAGACCAAATTTTACATTTTTTGGAAATTTTTACTATTTTTTTAGATAGGTAGAAAATCAAATATCTGAATGGTGCTGAATTTTTTAGATCAAGTGATTTTCTACCTATCTAAAAAAATAGTAAAAAATTTCCAAAAAAAATATAAAATTTGTTCTCCAAACACATATTAATATATAGAACAACATGAACAATTCGGATCAACCGTTAGGATTTTGAAAACTCGAATATTGAACCATAGCACCATAGCTCTCTATGCAGCCCATAGCACCATAGCCAAATCCTATATATATGTGTATATATATATATTTATATATATGTATATAGAGAAGGGTTAACATGCATCATTGGTTTTGTGCCCCAACTATATCTCCACGTCTCTATGTCCGTTTACAAAGTTCAAACAGTCAATCCGAACCGTTCATCTTGTTCTACATATTAAAATGTGCTTAGAGACCAAATTTTATATTTTTTAAAATTTTGTTTACTATTTTTTTAGATAGGTACAAAATCACTGCATTTGAACAATCCAAAAACAGTGATTTTGTACCTATCCAAAAATATAGTAAAAAAAATTCAAAAAATATATAATTTGGTCTCTAAGCACATTTTAATTTGTAGAACAAGATGAACGGTTCAGATTGACTGTTTGAACTTTGTAAACAGAGATAGAGACGTGGGATATGGTTAGAGCACAAAACCAATGGTGCATTTTAACCCTACTCATGTATATATATGTGTATATAATATATGTATATATATGGAGAGTGACTAATGTGCATTCGAATGTATATGGGCCGAAATACATGCGGTCTAAATTTGACTTTTCAAAATCCAAACGGTCGATCTGAACCGTTCATCTTGTTCTCTATATTAATATGTGCTTGGAGACCAAATTCATTTTTCTAAATTTTTTTACTATTTATTAAGTATTTTACAAAATTGTTGATCCAACAGTGGCTTAATAACAGTAAAATCAACAGCTATCGTTGGATCAAATTTTGTAAAATACTCAATAAATAGTAAAAAAAGTTCAGAAAAATATAAAATTTGGTCTCCAAGCACATATTAATATGGAGAACAAGATGAATGGTTCGGATCGACCGTTTGGATTTTAAAAAATCGAATTTGAACCATATGTATTTTGGCTCATATATATTCGAATGTACATTAGTCACTCTATATATATATGTCTATATAATATATGTATATGTATGTAGAGAGTGACTAATGTGCTTTTGGAAGCATATGGGCCGAAATACATATGGTCCAAATTTGAAATTTAAAAATGTGCTTGGAGACCAAATTTTACATTTTTCTAAATTTTTTTACTATTTATTAAACCACTTTGAAAATCGCTGATCCAATGGTGGCTTAACAAAACAGTGCCACGGTTGGATCAGCGATTTTCAAAGTGGCTTAATAAATAGTAAAAAAATTCAAAAAAATATAAAATTTGGTCTCCAAGTACATATTAATATGGAGAACAAGATGAATGGTTTAGATCGACTTTTTTTATTTTAAAATTTCAAATTTGAACCGTGTATATTTCGGTCCATATGCTTCCAAAAGCACATTAGTCACTCTCTGTATATGTATATCAAATTTGACCTCTGCTGATAAATCAGCAAGTCTGGACTGATACAGGGACCAAACTGCAAAAGTGATTACACCAGCTTAGAGCATTTAAAAATACACAGAATTGATACAAATTTCAATTTATTTGAATTTTTCTACAGTTAGTTATGAATTTTCAAAATTCAACTTTCGAAAAAACTTTAAACAGTCATAACTTTGGCTAGGAAAGTCAGATCTGTGCGTATTACCACTTTTCAGAAAGGGGAGGACGAGACAGATCCGAATATCAAATGGGGGTTACCCCCAGACATCCGAAGCATCAGAATTTCAAAAAAACGTCGTTTAGTGCCTCAAAAATTCAGTTTAAGTTTTTGTTCAATGATAGATGTACAACGATCGGTATTTTGTTTAGTATAATATAGGTTTTTGTAGTGTAATTATTAATTGTAGAATTTTTTTTAGTTTGCATAAAGGAGGAGGGATCCAATTACACCTTTTTTTGTGACACCGAATTACACTCTCCATTTTTAAAATTTTCAAATTTCAAACAATCGATCCAAACTATTCAACATAATGGACATGTTAAAATGTGCTTACATATCAAATTTTATATTTTTTGGAATTTGTTTACTATTTATTAAGCATTTAACAAAATCGCTATATTCATACCGTTTGTACCCATCTTAATAAATAGTAAAAAAATTCAGAAAAATGTAAAATTTTATCTACAAGCACATTTTAACATATCCATCAAGTTGAATGATTTTGATCGACTGTTTGGACTTTGTAAACATAGGGTGTAATCCGGTGTCACCAAAAAAGAGTGTAATTGGATCCCTCCTCCTGTAAAAAAAAAACTAAATTATATATAATTATATGTAATGATATTATAATATATACATATACATATATTATATATAGAGAGTGACTAATGTGCATTCGTATGCATATGGGCCGAAATAAATACGGTCCAAATTTAAAATTTCAAAATTCAAAAAGTCGATCTAAACCGTTCATCTTGTTCTCCATATTAATATGTGCTTGGAGACCAAATTTTATATTTTTCTGAATTTTTTTTACTATTTATTAAGCCAATTTGAAAATTGTTGATCCAACGGTGACTGAACAAAATAGTAAAATCAGCAGCCACCGTTGGATCAATCATTTTCAAAGTGGCTTAATAAATAGTTAAAAAATTCAGAAAAAATAAAAAATTTGGTCTCCAAGCACATATTAATATGGAGAACAAGATAAACGAATCATATTGACTTTTTGGATTTTAAAATTTCAAATTTGGACCGTATGTATTTCGACCCATATGCATACGATTATACGAATGCACATTAGTCACTCTCTATATACATATATATATACATATATTGTATTATATATACATATATATTTTTTGATTTATAATTTTATATTTTATTGGTTTAAAAAACAGCAAAAAAAAAAAAACAATCCGGATCGGACCCGTGAACCCCGGACCGCCCTGCTCCTCTACCTAGACCGTCCTGCCCCCGAATCCGAGATGGGCACGGGTTTGAAACGGGCAGGGCAAAGGTTTTCAAAATTAAACCCATGATACTCGGCCCATTGTACCTGTGTGCCCGTTTCACCCATACCCAATTCTACCTGTGACCCGCCTCGAATTTTGCCCGATCCACCCAGCCCAGCTCATTTACAAATCACTAATAGAAATAAGTGGGTAGGTAAAGAGAAGTGAAATGAGTGAATTATTGTGGGGAATTACTAAGGCTGTTTTTATATAGAAGCACAAACGTAACTACGTAACATGTACTTGTCTCTCTTATTAAAAAAATGCAAATACAGGTTACGTTTGTATTATTTTTTTTTATTTCTGATGCTGTGAATTTATTACTTTTTTTTCAAAATGCTACAGATAAGAAACATTTGACCCCACACCGCCCAACCAAGTACAAATTTGGGGCAAAGTTCTGTTGCCTCCGAAAAACTCCTTGAAAGATCGATTAAACATACTAGTCTTGCCGAGAGGAAGTCAATTTTTGATATTTGTTAATTACATATCAGCACAAATGCTTGAATGTCCGGTGAGAACCAATACGGCAATACATACAACCAACAAAAAAAGGAACAATACAAAACAATGTTATAAAAACAAAAAGCAATATCGATTAAAGATTGCAAAGAAAAAACAAGAGAGAAGCTCTACATGGCAACACAGTTTGATTTTAAAATGCAATTGGTTCCCATTCTACACTCACCTTTCAAATGACCACAAAATTGCGTAAGAGATAACCCTTCAGAAGAAGAAAGTAATTATATTCTATCTATCTATGAAATTCCAGTAGAAATGCTGGAAGTGGCATAGATCTCCAAAGAGTGCTCAGGTACGTACGTTAACCCTGCAGTTTGGAACTTCATTAATGCCTACTTTCTACTGATAAGAAAAATATACAACTATAGAATAAAGAATTATGGTTTCATTTGTCAATGAGCTAAAATATAACATAGAGATCCATATTGGCAAACAATGATGAGTCTCTCTCTCTCACACAGACTCATCATTGTCTCAATACCCTCGAGGATTGGTCCGGTTAATACTGGATGGTTTGATACCATGAACACAGGTATGCGTTACCACAATAAGAGTTAACTACTGGTAAATAATCGACCAGTAACTAGATAATTTGTTAGCTTTGCTCTGGGACCTACATGCTTTGGAAAAAGTTTCATCTTCTGTAACCCAAAATTTTATCTTCTTTATTCAATTTGATGGAAAGAATAATTCGAAAATTGTTCATCAAGACGTATTCACACCTTTCTCCTTGATGCTAATTTGAAGTGTGTTAAGAGTAATGATCCCGTCTGTTAACGGTAGCAACTCCAGCTTCACTGTAGCACTTGATCGTGCCGGAACACACCTATGCATAACACCAGACCAAAATATGTAAAAACGAAAAACAAATAGAAAAATATCCTAACTGGTAAACCACAATTGCATCATCAATCAGTTGGAAATTTCATGACTAAACAGAAGCAAATACCTAGCTTGCCCAGAAATTAAATACTAAGAAAATTTAAAACAAATTACCCAAGAGGAACAGCACTCTGTAACCAAAGATGGGAACAGCTTGCCATACTATTGCCTTCATTTGGAGATTCAGTAGAAAACGAACTGCCAGCTGGTGTAGTAGGTGATGAGTTCAATGGAAGGACTCTAGGAGAAGAGGCTGATGGCTCTGGAGCAAGCACTGTTAGAGTTAGGTCTTCTGCTGTGAGATTTGTTGCTTCCAGAGTTAACACCTGTAAGTTGAACAATTGTATTTGAGAAATTACATAGCTTTCGGTGCCATGTCAGTAGGCTAGAATACTGCCATGAACTGAAATGCATGATTCTTCTTAATCCCCATGTCTCCTTTTAGCGTTTAGGGTTTAGGGTTTAGGGTTAGATTAGACACTTCTTAATCCCCATGTCTCCTTTTAGTTTGACTTTTCACAACCAGGAGAAAATAGGCTGAGATAGGTTAATGACAGAAAGGAGGTTAGCTGAAGCATAATTAGGCTCAGCTAGACCAGATTGAATAAATTTAAGATTTATTCTGTGGGCCATATTGAGGCTTGAAAATTTTATCCTGCTTAAATGGGTCAAATTGAGGCTTGGCAAATTTTAAAAAAATGCTATCATCTTAGTCAGCTGATCAGGTATGCAGCCCAGGTAAATTTTGGTCAAGACGGAGTATGTAGCAGCTAAAATCTTGTTGTAACACCGCCAACTAAAACCCTTGAAATGATATCAAGGGTATAATGGTCACTTTTTCGTAGGTTTTGGTGCACAATCACCTGAACTGGCAGTTGAGGCACTCTTGCGCTTTGTCGCACTGCTTGATTGTGCGGCTCAGATGAAACTGAGATCATAACATCTCTTGCAACACAAGGCTGCCAGCTCGTTGCTTGCTTGAAAAATAGCTTCGATTCTGAGAGACAATTATAAAATAAAAAATCAGAAAAATAATACACATCCTAATATGAAAAGAATAGCAACAATAATAACAACTATTGGATCCAAACTAGGCACGGTGACCTAAATCAGGAAAAATGAAAATCAAAGGCCAATAATGAGCTGAAGCAAAATTGAGTATGAATTTGAAGCACGAAGGGTAATTGAAATACCTGAAATAATTTTACAAGTGTTGAACAATGTCATGGACTCATGATTAAATTGTTGAAAACTATTGTGCTAGTCACTGAAATATGATATTTTATGCAAACCTGCCTGAAAATAAAAATACAAACAAACATTTACCAGAGTAGTTGCAGCGGTATGATACCAATATTGCATATTGGTCTGCACTAGAAGAAGAAGTGGCTGTCTTGGGTTCTAAAACCTTAGACTTTGGAGGCAGATTCCAGGAAGAGGTGCCCGGCCGAGAATTTGACAGAGATGGGGTTGTCTCAATGCCTCCCTTTGTATCACTATGCAGTGTTGTTGCTGGCTTCAGAATGAAAGAATGCTCCTCGCCTCTCCTAAATTTCACCAGTAATTTGAACAAACATAAAATTGGAATAACTATTTACTAAACTATTAGCTATCTGCATAATACTTTATAGGGTAGTAGCATTACTAATGATTAGCAAACTTGTTGTCAGTATGTACTGCACAATACATGTGGCTTCAATTAACTATCGTCAAGTTCAACTAACTATCAGCCATACTAACCTTTGTTTTCACCAGATTTACAATGGAGAGGGAGATATAACATTATTCCCAAAAAATTATAACGGGCAGGGAAGATATCACATCCTCTACCCTCCAAACATTCATTTGTGTAATTCCAAAATAGGGTGTAGAGGTAAAAGAATTTCAATCACGTCCTCCCTTAATCCAACTCCCATCCCTCATCTCTCGTCCCTCTATTGTGTATTACTAGAGTACAGTCTAAAGAGCAATGATTTTGATAACCCGCATAAAGGACATCACTCAGTAAGTAATATAACACTTACACATAGTGCCATTTATCGGCACATCATCCTATGTTCAAATACTATTGCCCTGTAGTTTACATCTTGACTTTATAAAATTCCCATCCAATAAATGTGGCACTAATATACAAACAAAGCCCTACATTATGCTTGATTTTGACATGAAGTATAAGCAACTACCACGTCCAAAAAGAACTACAGATACCACAATACAACTGAACATTTCCAAATATGCAAACACCACAAAAGAAACATAAAAACATACCTAAGCGCAAGATTAGGCAAGCTGTGGCCATCCCCAGCCTCAATGCTGGCAATGGGAAGGGAGAGGGGTTTGCCGGTCCCAGTACCAGACCCACCTTTTGAGGTCTCCTCAAAGACAATGGTTAATGCATCCACATATATTATTACATCTGTTAAATGTTCAGGAGCAACATTCTGCACAAATAAGGCCACATGAAACAACACATCAAGCAACTAATGTTCCCTTTAATAAATACATGAAATGAAACTTATAATTTGAGAAGGTACCTTAACTTGTACACAGAGCAAATTCTCAGTGGTACACTTGGCAGCAAATGAATGGACCTCCACTGGCTGAACAATCTCAACCCGCCTCCGCCATCTCTTACCGGGTAAATACACCCCCTCTAACCCCGCCCGCACTGAGTACCTCTCGGTCTCCATCATGACTCCCCTGAAGGAGAGCTTACTCTCCACGCTCTCCCCTCCCTTACTGGACATGTCCAGTGAAACATTGTCAAACTCCTCAATGTTGTTTGCACTGGAAGGGGGTGGAGCAGCGGTTACTGGAGGCAAGGTATTGGTCGGCATAGAGTAGCTCCGGAAGTTGCTAAAAGAGAAGATCTGGGAGGTGGAGGAGCCTGAGAAGGAGGGCTTGTGAGTTATAGCAGGTGGATTTACTGGAGGTGAGAGGGAGCGCGGTGGGGCTAGTGTGCGGTCGAGAGGGTGGAGCCAGGTAAGGAGCTCATGACACGGGTCAGGTATGGGACATGGGTCAGATGAGGAAATTCCAGTGTGATCTGGCCACTGACGCTTCTCAAATTGGAGAACTTCTAGTATCGGGTCAGGTATGGAATTAGTGACTCCAACATTGACCCGCAATAGAACCTGCATCATTACAACAGGTAGAGATGTTCGGAATCAATGTGAATTAGATGTGTTAAATAATAATAAAAAGTGTGTTTTGCTATACAAAAAAAAAAAAAAATTGAGGGCACTCGACATGTAATTTAGGTTATTTGCACAATTGAGCTGGAATTAAAACATGGATATTGTTCGTGTCCACACTTATCGAGGAAGTTGCACAACAAAAGTTTACATCACATTTATGCAGAAAAGAAAAATAAGCTCGAGCAAGGATGACATTTTAGAGTGTACTAAGTAATAGAAAGAATTAAAAAGAAAGGGTTACAACCCACAAGCATACCACTATATCTCCATTACTTAGTAAGAAGCACTTTGCTGCATCTCTTGCCACACCACCAGCTGTTGTACTGTCAAAAAAACCCTTGTCAGAGACAGCATTGCACGAGCTCTCACCTCGCGGGGCCCGTTTCTTCCTGGACCAGAGGGGGTCATCTGATTGTGCAATTCTCGCAAAGAAACTTGAGCTTCTGAATCTCTCTAGAATGTTCTCTGCCTGTTTCTTTTGATCGTCTGTCTGAGAAATTGTAGGTGGCAACACTTGGCCATTGGTCTCTTTATTTTCCACTCCATCAGCCTCTCTTGGAGCATCGCCATTTTCCTTACTGAATTGAAGAAAAGGCAAATTCAGTTGAAAACATGCAATTCTGAAACTGGAATTTGAATTGCAAACTGGAGTTTTAGTATATTATCATTATTATTTTTTTCCTTTGATGGGTCTGCAGTCCTAGCTGGAGTATGCAGGCACAAAGCACTATTGTGATCCTTGAATGTAAAAGTGGAAAATAAAAAAAACTAAAGAAAGAAAAAACTTTACATAGAACTTGTAGCATTTTCTGAACTATCCGGTGTATGCTTGGCTTGATGCACTCCATTTGAAGCAGACTTCTCATTATGGCGAACTAGAGAAGTACCAGCTTTAAATGGAGAGATTGTTTCAGATTTCAGTGCAGAGGCCGAAAGGCATACTAGTATGTGAACCTGCTCTCCTGTTAACAATGGCAATTATTAGGATTAAGTGCCATATTACACACATCTATGGCCTCATGCAGAAAATCAGAAATGGTTCATCTACTCAAAAGTCAAAACCATTCAAAACCTGAGCAATGCATGAGGCTTATTGTCAAGACCAGATTACAATAAATTTATGCAAATAACGCCATTAAGCCCAATGCATGTGCCTATAGGCAGATATCATCAGCATATAGTTCCTCATGTTAGGTATGGTTAATTGTTATTCTATTTAAACTCTCTCCCCTCACCCTCCCCTACATTTTTCTGTGTGTGCAGATTGGATTTTTTGGGGAGGATGTGTGTGTGGCCAATGTAATGACTAAACAGTTTTCAATATGCTCAGAATAAATTATAATAATCAACCAGTTTTAGTTGCAACCAGCAGTAGTAAGCTAATTGAAAAATGATTAGAGCTTAGGCACCAAATCAAAAATAAGTAGCGAGCATAATTAGGTTAAGTAAGAACCTCGCAGATATATTAAATCTAGAGAGCTCATAGGACAGTACAAACTCCATAGAAAAGGGTAAAGGCAGCAGACACCATCTTACAAAAATGTTGCTTATTTAAAAGTACCTGGAAAAATAAAAGAACGATCCAACAGTTGCAGTTGAGCCATATCACACACCTCATTCCAATCCTTAGGGAGCTCCTCTAAAGCAAAAATAAAAAATAGTTATTTGAGTAGCACAAATACACCAACCCATACCCACATACACACAACTTCTTCGTACAAGCAAGTACAGCTATGTTTCATATATTACTTTTCTTATGTCATTTTGACAGGCTCGTACTACTACATACCAGTAGCAATTGATCACTGAAAATTTTTCCTTCTCTTCTTCAATTTTGCAGGGGGGCACCAGGGGTAGGGCGATTTCTGTTTCTGGTTACCTTATTTCTGTTTAATCGCATATTAGGTGGTAAGATGAGGTCAAAATGGATTGGATAGAACAGATAAGGCAACCAAGTTTAGTATCAGTACAGATTGAAGGTTAACTTAAGTAAAATCGGTCCTGATTACCCTGACAGGATCAGGACACCACCTGGTACAAAATAGGCCATGGTCTGATTCTCTTATTAGTTTGTTCTGTTTATTCGAACAAAATTTGATGGTAAGCTGCATTCATATAAGTAAAAACTAAGGCTATTGAGTTTGACGTATGGTTGCACAACTGAAGGTCAGATGATGTAAAATTGAAATTAAGTAGAAAACTCATTGCACAGGTAGTGAACAATGGTTGCTAGCTTGAGGGTTGCCCATGGCTAACTAGAGAAAGAGAGAGTGTACTATATGGAATTGCGATGCAGCCATCCCCATCTAACACATCAGCATGCTTTCCTTCTGGAAGCTCATTTCTCAAAGCAGGTTGTCCTGATGCCATGTCAGAAGGTCCATCACTGTCACTATCCCCTGGACCTGGTCCAGGGAACGGGTCTTCAGCAGCAATCAAGCCCTCTAGTGTGGCTGCCGGTTTGCTTACGACGTCCTTGATTGGCTCAGATTCTGGTGTAATGGGTAGCTCCGGTACTGCAGGTTGGGTTCGATACAAGAAATTCATCTATGTTTTGTTTGGTTTCTCCGATCCGTTTCTATCTCCAGCCCGATCCAGTCACGCCTCAGCCAGCTGACCTCGCCTGAGCTCCGCCTGAGCTCCGCCTGTGCTCCGCTCAGGTCGCCTGAGCCCTGCCTGAGCGCCGCCGCTCTGCTCCGCCCGCCCTAGTGGAGGTCCGCCGCTCCAGTTGGGTCTGCGCTGACTAGCTCCGCTCCAGCCCAGCTTTGACCTCCGCCTCTGATCTGAGCCGCTCCGCCCTAGATCTGGCTCCGCCCTAGCTCCGCCCTTGACCGTCCGATCTGCTTTGAGTTTGCATCAGGGGATCTGCTTTGACCACCAGCCACCTTCTCTCTCCGTTTTTTTCTGTTTTCTTTTCTTTTCTTGGCCGATCAGTGGCTTTTATGCAGTGGATGGCCAGCGTGGGAGGCCTAAATCCCACGATACCCGAGATTTGGTTTTTGATCGGGCTTGAGCTCGAATCTTGATGTAATAAATCAAGATCGGATCAAAAAAAAGAAAAAGCAAGGGGGAGATGGTTTAGATCTGTCTTGAGGGTACAACAGATACGAGTGAGTTGGATCAATGTCAGAAGAAGGTACGGGATTGGAGTGTCTGGGGAAGATTGATCCTGAGGTTCTGAAAGTTTTGGTTGGGCTCATACAGGGAGCTAGTGTCTCGACCAAGACTACGATCCCAGCACCTGCTCAGGTGCAAGTCAAGCTAGATCTTCAGAATGTGGAGCTGAAACTTGATGGATCAGCCACGTATTTGAGCTGGTCGCGTCGGGTTAAGAGGGCTCTATCAGGAAGGAACCTGGAGGGGTATCTGACAGATGAGAAGGGAGAACCAGCAAAGGGCTCGGTTGAGCACAATGAGTGGAAGACTACTCATAGCCTGCTGCATACCTGGCTTTTGAACTCGATGGTCGCGTCTATCGCTGTCACGGTGGATGGCATAGAGGCCGTGAGTGATGTCTGAGGGAAACTGCAAAGGATCTATGCAGGAGTCGGGAACAACTTGAGGGTGTTCCAGATCGAGCGAGAGATAGAGACAGTAGCACAGAGAGAGAGAGATCCAGGAGTATGCCGCAGATCTGGAGCGACTGTGGGCAGACTATGATCACTTCTCGCCACCTGCGTGTTGCAAGGACCCCGAGTGCAAGAAAGGAGATGATAGAGTCCAGAGGAGGACTATGCACTTTATGAGGGGGTTGAACCCAACATTTGAGCCAAGGTGTGCAGTGCTACTAGCTCAGCCGATTCCCTCACTGGATGAGACGATCTCGGCTATGATATAGGAGGAGAGTCGGATTGGACTGCAGGCTGGGGCAGGAGGACTTCCACAGGAGAAGTCAGCTCTAGCAATCCCCAACTCAGGTAACACAGGGTACAGAGGCGAGACTCGACAGTGCTACAACTGTGGTGAGGTAGGTCACCTGAAGCAGGCTTGTCCTAAGCCACCCAAGGAGAGAGACACAGGTGGGAGGTGGCAGTTTGGGAGTCGTGGTCGCGGCCGTGGAGGTCGGAGAGGTGGAAGAGGAGGCAACCGGGCACATCTGATGATTGCAGAGGAGGAAGAAGAAACTGGTGGGGATCTCACTGAAGAGGACCAAGCACTCTTGGATGGGTTTTCTCAGATGCTGAGGAAGCAGAAGACAGTAAGTGTGGGAGATAGTGCATCCATCTCATCTTCATCCAAGGGTAACTTTGCTCTGTTAGCTCAGTCAGCCACAGGTACTTATGATTCACTCGCTCTTGCCTCTATTCCTAGATCAGCCGAGTGGATAGTTGATTCTGGTGCGTCTAGCCATGTGACGGGTGCTGCTGGGGAGTTTTCTTCCTATACTCGCCTAGCAGCTCCAGAAAGCATCCAGACAGCCGATGGTATGGCCCGGTCTGTGGTTGGTAAGGGTACAGTAAAATGTACCAGCTCTCTGACTTTGTCCAATATTTTGCATGCTCCTTCTTTTCCCGTAAATCTCCTATCTATAGGTGCAATTATCCTCCAACTAAATTGTGTTGTTAATTTTGATATTCCTAAGGTGATCTTCCAGGAGAAAAGGACAGGCAGGAGGCTCGGGACTGGTACATGGCATAGTGGACTGTGGTACATGGATCGAGATGGGATGGACTCAGCCCTTTCATCCATTGTAGAGAGCCCTGGAGGAGTTAGGAGTAGTGTGGAAGACTTGTTGCTACTCCACCACAGACGTTTGGGCCACCCTTCGTTTGGTCTTTTGAGTCGTTTGTATCCCATTTTATTTGGAAAAGCTAATAAAGATAAACTTGTTTGTGATGCTTGTGAGTTAGGCAAGCACACTATGAGTTCTTATGTTAGTTCTGGGTCTAGGAGTTCTAGTACTTTTGATTTGATACATTCTGATGTATGGGGACCTTGTCCTACACCTACTGTTAGTGGTTTTCGATATTTTGTGACTTTCATTGATTGTTGTTCTCGTGTGACTTGGCTTTATTTGATGAAACACAAGAGTGAGGTTCTTTCGTGCTTTAGGGATTTTCACAAAGGGGTTCAGACTCAATATGGGGCAGTTGTGAAGGTATTGAGGTCTGATAATGGGACGGAATACACCAACAGGGCCTTTGGGGAGTATCTGTCATCCCATGGAATAAAGCATCAGACCACTTGTCCATATACACCTGAGCAGAATGAAGTAGCAAAACGAAAGAATAGGAATCTCCTGGAAGTAGCTAGGAGTATGATGTTTGCCATGAATGTACCGAAGTACTTGTGGGGGCAAGCAATCAAGACCGCTGTCCAACTGATCAATAGGACGCCCTCACGAGTATTGGAGTGGAAGTCTTCGTTTGAGGTGTGGCAAGGTAAGAATGGGGATATCATTCCTTTGAGAACCTTTGGGTGTATCTGTTTCGTGCAGGACAGAAGACTCAATGTGGGAAAACTGGACCCAAGGGCGGTCAAATGTGTGTTTGTGGGATACTCGGTCACCCAAAAGGGGTATATGTGTTGGAGCCCCATTGAGAAGAGGTTGTTTGTGAGTTTGGATGTCACGTTTCGAGAGCTTGAGCCATACTACACTTCCGAGGTTACCTCACCCTTTGGGGACTCGCTCGATACAGGAGGTACGAGGCGAGAGGGGGAAAGTAGTAGTAGTGGTGAGATGCAGCAGATGGTGGGTGTAGGGGCTATCCCTTGTTCAGTTGTGGTGGAGTCGGCTATTGCGCCGGTTATAGAGCCGACCGTTGTGCCGAATCAGGGGGAGGCTGATCCCGATGGTGGTGGACCTCCGGCTCAGGGGGAGCTGAGAGTGTATGCGAGGAGACGAAAGGAGAATGAGGAAACCGTACCTACAGTGCCGCTTGTGCCAAGTCCCTTGTTCCTGCCTACCTCGACTCCTGAGATACCTTCCCCATCCACCACAGACTCAGAAAACACAGGTGATATGATTTCTCTCTCTACTCCTCCTACTCCCCTATCGGTAATGAGGACTTCTCGTGAGAATGCAGGCATTCCTCCTGACCGATATGGTTTTCCACATGACATTGCCAAATTTGTCTCTTACTCACACATATCACCTGTACATGGAGCATTCATTGCATCTTTGGACATTGTCTCTATTCCTAAGTGTTGGCAGGATGCTAAGGAGGATCCAAAATGGAAAGCAGCCATGCTGGAGGAACTTGAGGCCCTCGCTAAGAACAAAACCTGGGAGCTCGTGTCACTACCACCTAACAAGAAGGCCGTTGGATGCAAATGGGTCTTCACGGTGAAGCAAAACCCAGAAGGGAAGGTCGAGCGGTACAAGGCCCGATTGGTGGCAAAGGGGTACAATCAGACTTATGGTATAGACTATGATGAGACCTTTGCACCCGTGGCGAAGATGAGCACAGTACGAACACTGGTTTCCTTAACCGCGAATGGAGGGTGGAAGTTACACCAACTAGACGTGAAGAATGATTTTCTTCATGGTGACTTGTTGGAGGAGGTGTACATAGAGATACCACCAGGGTTTGGCACGAAAAGGACAGTGGGTAAGGTGTGCAGACTCAAGAAGTCTCTTTATGGACTGAAGCAATCCCCTCGAGCTTGGTTTGACAGGTTCAGGAAGGCTATGGTAGGCATGGGGTATCGGCAGACCAATGCAGACCATACAGTGTTTTTTAGGCAGCGAGGAGCACACATCACTGTGCTTGCCGTATATGTGGATGACATGATTATCACTGGGGATGATGAGAGTGAGATCGCTCAGCTGAAGGTGCGATTGGGCAAGGAGTTTGAGGTGAAGGACTTGGGCCGACTTAGATACTTTCTCGGCATTGAGGTGGCCCGTGCCCCCGAAGGGATTGTTCTGTCCCAGAGGAAGTATGTGCTAGACCTGCTCACTGAGACAGGCATGTTGGGGTGCAGGCCTGCAGTTTCTCCAATTGATGTGAAAGCCAAAATGAGTGCAGAGGCAGGAGAACAGGTTGATCGTGAGAGGTACCAAAGACTAGTAGGCAGATTGATCTATTTGACACATACTCGTCCCGATATATCATTTGCAGTGAGCGTGGTGAGCCGCTACATGCATGATCCTAGGAAGGACCATATGGACGCAGTGTATCATATTTTGAGGTACCTGAAGAGTGCACCGGGAAAGGGCTTGGTTTTCAGGCAGAATGGACACATGAACATTGAGGGCTATTGTGACTCTGACTGGGCCAGTTGCCAAGATGACAGAAGGTCCACATCTGGCTACTGCATGTTCGTAGGGGGCAACTTGGTCTCCTGGAAGAGTAAGAAGCAGCCAGTTATTTCGAGATCAACAGTAGAAGCCGAGTACAGGGCTATGGCATTGGGAGTTGCTGAGATGGTGTGGCTGAAGAGATTATTGGAGGAGCTCAAGGTGAATCATGGAGCTCAAATGAAATTGTGGTGCGATAGCAAGTCAGCGATCAGCATTGCCAACAATCCAGTATAGCATGACAGAACCAAGCATGTGGAGATCGATAGGTTCTTCATAAAGGAAAAGCTGAAAAGTGGACTATTGGAGCTGAGTCATGTAGCTACTGGAGATCAAGTAGCTGATTGCCTTACCAAAGGACTTAGCTCAATTGATCTAGATAGGTTTTGTGACAAGATGGGCTTGATGGATATCTTTTGCCCATCTTGAGGGGGAGTGTTGAGATTTATATATGTTTATTGCATTATAGGGTTATATTGGTAAGAAAGAAATTATAGAGAACTGTAGGGTTACGAATGAAAAATGTAACGCCTATATAGGCCCAAATGAACAAAGGAATCAATACAACTTCATTTTGAACTATTTTTCTATTTTAACCAACACAAGACCAAACCTGTTGCAATAGTACTGATCAGCAATGCTACAGATTAACAGTTAAGGACCAGATAGTCAATCAAGCCATACTTCAATCCAAAATAACCCATTTTTTGTTGAAAAAACAACTATATTATATATTGTTTAAAAATGTAATGTCCTAGGAGTTTAATAGTAATTAAAATAAATGGGAGATAAGAGTGAGTAGCTAATTGATGGTGTTTAGAATAATTAGATAATTAGGTGGGAGATATTATGATGTAATAAGTCATGAACATTTAAAAATGTTAAAAGAGATGGCATCACATCCTTGTAATTGAGATATGTGGGATATTATGAACAGAGCCTGGTTGTCTTTATCGTTTCTCTTTACCCATTTTATACACCAAAAAATATTAACAAATAATGCATTTCGTTTTTAATTACACAAATCACCCTCAAATTTCAACAATTTGCCCGATCCCTCCTCTCGAATCGTGACAATTGGTATCGGAGCAGTCGGCCTCGTGCGCATCCAGATCAGACAACTGAGAACGGAGTTGCTTCTTACTTCAAAGAATGACCACATTACCGATTCTAGATTCCATCTTTGTTTCTTTGATCCATAACCATCAAATTACGAGACCAACCTCGCACCAGATCAGATCAAACACGTACCTCGAGCTATACTAGAAGTGCATCAAGACGGATTGTTCAAGCTCCTATAGCATGCCTGACCTATACAAGACTCAGTTGTCAGTTTCAACCTTGTGTTAGTCCCTCCTACAAGGTGCGAGGCCAGCTGGTTCTCAAATCGTGTGAAGCCAACACAATTGTGAACAACCACTTGCAGCGATCCCTATTCTCCAGCGGCCTCGCTCACCTCAGTGCTACACACCAAGCGACTTCGATCACCAGTTTTCCTTAGACTTCCCTTGCTGACGACCCTTCTCAGATCCAAATCAGATTGAGGTTACCAGATGAATCCTGGGGCTCAATCCGAAAGAAGACAGAGAACGAGACGTGTTCGAAAGGAGTCAACTGGAGGCCTACAGTTCACAAATTGAAAGAAGAGGTAGGTATAGGGGTTTGCTAACGGGTAGGGTACGGGCGGGTAGGGTATACCCGGGGTCGGGTACGGGTATGGGTCGGGTACGGGTATCACGGGTATACGAGCACCACGGGTCGGGTATCACAGGTATTTTTTTCAAAACCCGTACCCTACCCGTCTTATACTCGTACCCGTGGTACCCTTGACGGGTAGGGCGGTCCGGGTAGGGTACCCGGTCCGTTTTTTTTTTTTTTCCTCTGTTTTTCTGTTTTCCTGTCTTTTTTTTTTCTTTTTTTTTCTGTTTTTTTTTCGGCGGCAAATTCGAAATTTCAAAAAAAATTGAATTTTTTTGAAATTTTAAACGGGTACGGGGCGGGTACGGGCGTAATAATTCGGGCCGGGTTTGCCCGGGTATTGAACCAAATAGCCGTACCCTACCCGTTTTATGCCCGTACCCGTGTACCCGTTTACCCGACCCATACCCGGGCTCGGGCACGGGTACCACGGGTACCGGGCACGGGCGGGTCGGGTACGGGCCGCCCAACCCGGGTTTTAGCAAACCACTAGGTAGGTATATTTGAATCCCTCTTGCCGTCTTGCGCACTTGTACAAATGAATTATTCGGTTTCGGTTCGGCGTGATTAAAATTTTGTGGTTTAAAAATAATTCAGTAAGAAATAATTCAGATATAATTTATGAATAATTTAAAAAAATTATTCAAGTTTAATTTAATCAAAGTTTGATCAACCGAATAATTCAGCGTTTGATTCAGTATCATCCCAAAAAAAAATTAAACGAATATAATTCGAATATCTTGTCATCATGGTGCTAACTACAAAGGACAAGTAAAGGAGTTCAGATAATCAGATCCGGTGGGTTACCTACCGTCGATAATGAGGAATCTCAGCCGTTCGGTTTAATCCGCCATGAATCTCAAATATCCATCTACTACTGGCCTGTAAAAGCATCACTCGGCTGAGATTTTGTAAAGTAATGCAGTATCAGAGGATACGCTTCTCAAGTGGAGTGGGCTATTTTGCTGATTAAGCAAGAGTCATCTTTAGTGCAGATTTGGGCTTGGTTAGTTCAAACTTAAAAGGTAAGTGCACCTCTTAACCTGTGGATTTCTTGAAATTAGTGTATATTTTTTAATCGGGTGAGTAAAAATAATGGAGGAATCTGATTTGAAAATTCTCCGTAAACTGATCAATACAAGTGACAAATACTCAAAAATGGAGAGACGAAAGGTTAAATGAGGAATTAGGAGACAAGACAGATGAAAAATTATTAATCAAAATAATGGGAAGTGTGATAAAGTTATCATCTTAAAATAAATGAAAAAGAGAAAGTGAAGTCTCAAATGTAAAATTTGTTAGTCAAGATATTATTGCCATGTAAGTAGACGTTATCGTGCTCAACTACTTACACACAATCATTATCATGAGTGCAACTAATTATCTTTAAAGTTTCGATAGTAAAATTAAAAATCATCAAAAGCAAATTAAAGATCTTAGAAATCAAAGTCTCCACGTGTAAATCAATCGAATAGATTACATACCTTTATCCATAGTAATCTGTAGAACAACACTTGCAACATTCTTCGCAAACCGTCAGAAGAACCGTAAATCGATTTCTCTCATCATTCTCTTTCTAAGCAATGGCAACTTGTTCTTTATGAAATATCGATGAAAAGATAATCAACCTTACTATTAGAATTCACATGTATAATTGCATGTCATTAAAGCAATATTTATAAGAGAGATAGATAATAGCGCAGGATGGATACTTTGTATATTTCGCACTCTTTAATCAAGCATGCCGTTCGCACTCTTTAAATAATATGTCATCATCCACTGAATTATTGCGCACCTTTTAATTAGGCTATATGCGCACCCTTTAGTCTATCAATATAACAGGCAATTTAATTAATCTATCAATATAACAGCGCTGTTAATTATGTGGATAATAACACAAGCCAAATGATGGATAGGTACTGACCATTTAATCAAGCATTTGGATAACAAGCACCAGATAATATGTGCCATATGCATGCCACCTTTAATTAGTCAGTATGCATCTGTTAATTTAACGCAATGCACTGAATCTATATCTGTTAACGCATCTTTAATTAATTAAACCATTTTAATTACGTTATTAAAACAACCCATTAATATTTTATTTTGGGCCACAGCCACATAATTTTTCTTACATTCTCCCACTTGATCTATTATAAAACTTTATGACATTACAATATTCATAAGGTGCACAATAATATTGTATGTCTTTATATTTTATAAATTCTAAAATCATAATATTTATACTTAAGCAAAATTAATACGAGTCATGGCGGTTGCTAATAATTTTTGTTACTAACTTCTTTCGATGTACTACAATATTAATTCTAACTTAACATAAACCATAATTGTATACTTTAAGATCCACGTTAATTGTTTAATTTATATAGACTAATTTCTATTAATAGAAAATAATAATATATATATACTTAAATAAATATGAATTGTATTTAAAACAATCAATCAATAATAATATCATAAATAATCATTCATCTATAATATAAGTTTAATTACAACAATCATTTATCACAGATAACTATTCTCATTCTTTCGACATGTTCGTGAAATATCTTGGGTGGTAATCCTTTCATTAAAGAATCAGCTATCATCATCTCTGTGCTTATATACTGTATTGTTATTGTTTGTTTCTGTACTTCTTCTTTCACGGCAAAGTACTTAATCTCCATGTGGTTGGCACCTTTGGAGTACTTGTCATTTTTGCTGAAAAAGACTGCTGCAGAATTATCGCAATAAATCTTCAGCAGCTTGGCAATGCTGTCGACAAATCCAAGTCCTGAAATAAAATTCCCCAGCCATAGTCCTTGTACCATGACTTCAAAACATGCCACGAACTCGGCTTCCATAGTGGATGCAGCGATTACCGTCTGCTTCGCACTTTTCCATGAGATTTCTCTGCCGGCTAGAAGATACACATATCTGCAAGTGGATTTTCGTGTATCACAACACCCGGCATAGTCTGAATCTGAATAACCGACTGTCTCTAAGTAGTTTGATCTCCTATACGTCAACATGTGATCTTTAGTACCTTGAAGATATCGTAAAACTTTCTTTGTTGCCTTCCAATGTTCTATTCCAGGATTGCTTTGATAACGTCCAAGCATTCCTATAGCAAAACTGATATCTGGTCTTGTACAAGTCTGTGCATACATTAAACTACCCACAATGGAAGCATAAGGAATATTATTCATTTCTTCCTTTTTCAATTCATTTTTAGGACATTGATATAAACCAAATTTATCTCTTTTTTGAATCGGTACCTTACCAGCTGAACATTTCTCCATCTTAAATCTCTCGAGAATCTTGTTAATATATGTTTTCTGAGACAAACCTAACAAATCTTGTGATCGATCACGAAATATTTCTATTTCTATTACATAGTTCGCCTTGCCCATATCTTTCATTTCGAAATTCTTCGAGAGAAAATTATTGGTGTTTTCATCATACCAAGATCGTTAGTCGCAAGTAAAATGTCATCAACATATATAACTAGAAACATTATCTTACTCCAACTGACCTTCAAGTATATACAACGATCAACAATATTTTTCTTAAAACCAAAAGAAGTAATCACATCATTGAAGATACCATTGTCGTGATACTTGTTTCAGCCCATATATCGACCTTTTCAATTTGCAAACCATATCCTTTCTCTCAATTGAAAAGCCCTCGGGCTGATCCATGTAGACTTTCTCTTCGAGTTCTTCGTTCAAAAAAGTAGTTTGGATGTCTATTTGGTGTAACTCAAGATTGTAATGAGCCACTAAAGCCATGATGATACGCAAAGAATCTTTCTTAGAGACAGGCGAAAATGTCTATTTATAATCAATCCCGTCTTTTTGAGTGAAACCTTTGGCACAGTCTAGATTTATATTGTTCATTTTGCCTTTTGAGTCACGTTTAATCTTAAAGATCCATTTACATCAAACTCGCTTGGAATCGTGAGGCAATTTGAAGAGATTTCAGACTTGATTTTGTTCCATAGATTTTAACTTGTCTTTCATGGCATCAATCAATTTATCGAATTCTTCACATTCAATAGCTTTCTTGTATGAAACCGGATCATCAATTGCAGAATCAATTTCAGATTCTTGTAGATAAACCAAATAATCGTCAAATATAGCTAATCTCCGTTCACGGGTAGACCTTCTTAATGGTATATCATTTAGTTCAACTACATCATCAACAACGATGTCATCAATCGGAATGTCTTCAATAGCAGTTGGTTGTACTGGAACAGTCGGAATAATTACTTTCGAAACAACAGTCGGAACAACAATTTTTGAAATAACAGACAAAAAATAATAACTTGTTCTGTTATGTCTAATTAATATCGGCACATTGTTCTGAAGCTTGGTTGAATATATCTTTTCTTTGTTAAAAAGTATAAATTTTGATGGATATATGTCAATATAATAAGTTTCTAGGCAATATATGTCAGACCAAGCTTGGTTGAATATATCTTTTCTTTGTTAAAAAGTACAAATTTTGATGTATCTATGTCAATATAATAAGTTTCTAGGCAATATATGTCAGACCAATTTGATTACCGGTACAGGGCGTAATGGGTGCGGTATGATAAATTCAATATAGAACAGATTGCAATATATATATATTTGAGTATCTATATTTGAGGGTTAAAATGTTTTCAAATTTTTTTCACCCTGACTTTATTTTTCTTAATTTTAATAATTTAAATTTAAAACTTAAAAGTCAAAATAAAATCATTAAATATAATTTATGTAATTTTCTCACTGTGTTCATAAAAAATTATCACATTTTAATTTTGTTTTATATGAATCAGTAAGTTAAAAAATAAATATCTAGAAATTATCCATATTAATATGTTTTTTACAAATACTTGATAATAATCAAAATAAAATTAAAATATCATAATTTTTTATATATACATAAATAAAAAGATGTAGATCATATTTTATTTTGTCTTTTAAGTTTTAAACTTTAAACTATTAAAGTTTCAAAATTTGAAGACATAATAATAGAGACAAAAAATGAGGCATTTTGAACCCTCCTCTATATATTTCAGGCTGTGCATAAACTTTGTTCCATGTTAGTGAAACAAATGACTTAAAGGCCACTTTATTTAAAAAAAATTATCAGTTAACAATTACAATTGGTAGCTCACGGAAATCAACGTTGAAGAAAACCTGCTGAGTATCATTAATTACTGAAATAATATCACAATACAAAAATTTATATTTCTTCAGAGAAATAGAAAGAAGCATCTGGATCGGGTACACATTAACATGTCATTGTCAAATCTCTATTAAGCATCAGGTTTAAAAAGCTCGATTGTAAATGCATCATAGAAAGCATCTCAAATCACAAATATAACCTCATCATATGCTCAATGTAATAAATGGAAATCTGAACAAGCTATGCAGTACAAACTCACATATTTAAAAGGGAACAAAATATTGGACAGGCGCATAATCATCCAAAAATATAACAATTAATTTCGAGAGCAAAAAACTTGAGAATCCCTTTTTAGTTAGATTAATTAAAATGAGCATCAGTTTTAAAAAGCTCGATTTTGTTTGCATCAAAGCAGAAGCTCAAAAATCAATATTGAATATCATCATTTGCTCAGTAAAATAATTTATCTAATATTGTATCAAAATCAGCAAAAAAAAAAAAAAAAAATTGCAGCTGACATACAATTTAGTTGATGGTAAATTAACTGTCGAAGAATGAAGAGAAAATGTATCTCTCTTCAGAAAAATATATAAAATTATCATAAAAAATGTAATAAAACCAATGGGATTATGATCACAGAGGTGATGCCAACAATGAAATTTCCCTCTCGAATCAACCCCTCTCTCTAATGTTGCCAACAAAATCTCTCCTCTCATCTTCTCTTTCACGCAGGGAAGGAGGCGGAGGAGGCGTTAGGGTTTCACCGTGGGCATTTATAGTATAATTCTGAGATTGGATTTGGATCAATAGCTGATGTTGTGTATAATATGGGTCGTTCATTCGTTCGTTTATTGGGCCTGAATTCCAGGCCTTTTGGTCTACTACAGACTCCTAAACCTACTCTCATCCTAGCAAAAATAAAGAATTTATACAACGGAGCCATAGAAATCGATCTTTTATGTACATCTTCACTTTTTGAAATGAGGAAAATCATATTAGTTTTCATTATTTTGTATTTTTTATAGAGAGGGTTCAAATGCCTTTATTTTTTGTGCCTTCACCATGCCTCCATTTTAAAAAACTTTAATAATTCAAAATTTAAAACTTAAAAGTCAAAATAAAACCGTTAGATGTGATCTATGTTATTTTCACTGTGTACTCATAAAAAATTATCACATTTCAATTTTATTTTTATGTGAATTAATAAGTGTAAAAATCAATATCTAGAAGTCATCCACATTAGTGTATTTTTTATAAGCTCTTGATGATAATCAAAATAAAATTGAAATGCCATAATTTTTTACACGTGCATAGATAAAATTGTGTAGATCATATCCAACGGTTTTATTTTTACTTTTAAGTTTTAAATTTTGAATTATTAAAGTTTTTTAAAATAGAGGCATGACGGATGCACAAAAGATGGAGGCATTTGAACCCTCCTTTTTTTATATTTGGTTTTTTTTTTAGATTTTTTTTTTTTTTTGACAAATGTGTTTACGAGGAAATGAATCATTTCTGAAATTTAAACGCCTGTGTTCATTGGATAATGCAAAAATTGATACTTTTTTTTTTTTACATTGCGAAGTCTAGAGTAGATTCTTTAAATAATTAAACATTCTAAAAAGAGATGGTTCAAATGCCTTCATTTTTTGTGTCCTTATCATGTCTCTATTTTTTAAAATTAAATAACTCAAAATTTAAATTATAAATATCAAAATAAAACCGTTAGATGTGATTTATGTTATTTTCTTTATATGCTCATAAAATATTATGGGATTTCAATTTTATTTTTATTTAAATTAATAAGTTGAAAAATCAATGTCTATAAATTATCCACATTAGTACTTTTTTTTTACAATCTCCTGATGACAATCAAAACAAAGTTCAAATGTCATAATATTTTACATGCACATAGATAGACATTTGCAAACGGAGCGGGCCGGGCGGTCTGGGCAAAATCCTGGCACGGGCACAGGCACGGGTAGACACGGGCACGGGTAGACACGGGCACGGGCACGGGTAGACATGGGCACGGGCGATACGGGCACACAGGTACAACGGGCCGGGCATCACGGATTTTTTTTCAAAAATCCTACCCTGCCCATTTAATATCCGTGCCCGTTTAATACCCGTGCCCGTTTAATTCTCGTGCCCGTCACGGGTTCGGAGGCAGGGCGGTCCAGGTAGGGGGGCCAATAAATTATATATCCAAATTCATACCTATTAAATATAAAATATTTTTATAACCTATTAAAAATAAATTTGAATTTCAAAAATAAAATCTAAACTATTAAAAAATAAATATAGTTATTTAACACATTCAAAAAAATAAATCTAACCTATTTTTATAACCTATTAAAAATAAATTCGAATTTTAAAAAATAAAATCTAAACTATTAAAAAAAATATATAATTACTTAACACATTCAAAAAAATAAATCTAACTTATTTTTATAACCTATTAAAAATAAATTCGAATTTCAAAAATAAAATTTAACATATTCAAAACAAATATAATTACTTAACACATTCAAAAAAATAAATCTAACCTATTTTTATAACCTATTAAAAATAAATCCGAATTTCAAAAATAAAATCTAAACTATTAAAAAATAAATATAATTACTTAACACATTCAAAAAAAAAAAATTTAACCTATTTTTATAACCTATTAAAAATAAATTCGAATTTCAAATATAAAATCTAAACTATTAAAAAACAAATATAATTACTTAATACATTCAAAAAAAAATCTAACTTATTTTTATAACCTATTAAAAATAAATTCGAATTTCAAAACTAAAATCTAACATATTCAAAACAAATATAATTACTTAACACATTCAAAAAAAAATCTAACCTATTTTTATAACCTATTAAAAATAAATTCGAATTTCAAAAATAAAATCTAAACTATTAAAAAATAAATATAATTACTTAACACATTCAAAAAAAAAAAATCTAACCTATTTTTATAACCTATTAAAAATAAATCTGAATTTCAAAAATAAAATCTATACTATTAAAAAACAAATATAATTACTTATCACATTCAAAAAAAAATCTAACCTATTTTTATAACCTATTAAAAATAAATTCGAATTTCAAAAATAAAATCCAACATATTCAAAACAAATATAATTACTTAACACATTCAAAAAAATAAATCTAACCTATTAAAAATAAATCTGAATTTCAAAAATAAAATCTAAACTATTAAAAAATAAATATAATTACTTAACACATTCAAAAAAATAAATCTAACCTATTTTTATAACCTATTAAAAATAAATTCGAATTTCAAAAATAAAATCTAAACTATTTCAAAACAAATATAATTACTTCACATCTAACAAATCTAACATAAACTAAATAAATCTAACATATTCAAGAAATCTAACAAATCTAACATAAAATAAATCTAACAAATCTAATTACTTAACAAATTTAACAAATCTCACATAAATTAAATCTAACAAATATAATTAACATTTCAATAAATCTAGCATAAACTAAATTTACTCTACAAAAATAAATTAATCTAACATAAAATAAATATAACCTTTAAATCTCGCGAAAAAATCTTGCGGGAGGTACCGAACTTCGTAATTTCGG
Organism: Carex sylvatica; assembly: GCA_964058845.1. Lineage (NCBI taxonomy): Eukaryota > Viridiplantae > Streptophyta > Magnoliopsida > Poales > Cyperaceae > Carex > Carex sylvatica. Next base: position 115,793 of record CAXKVR010000183.1, read on the forward strand.
TACATTCGTAATTCCGTTTGCGTATTTGTAGAATGAATTAAATTTACAACTATATTTTTTTAAACAATAAATTAAAAAATTGAGAATATTGAAATTTGATATTGAGAGATTGAGTGAATGATAGAATGTCAAAAAATTGAGTAAAAGAGGGGGGGTATTTAAAGAATTTTGATTGGAAAGGGAATAAAATTTGAAATTTAATTAAAAAAAAAATCAAGGGCAGCACGGGTCTGACCGGTCCGGGGGGGGGGGTGATTTTGAAAATTTTGAAATTTAAAAAATAAACAGGTACGGGTACGGGTACACGGGTATAGGGTACATGGGTACACGGTCACAGGCTCATGGGTACGGGTTAACGGGTACGACGGTCCGGGTATGCACGGATTTTTTTTCCAAAAACCGGGTCTGGCCCGTTTAATACCCGTGTCCGTGTACCATTGCATACCCGTGGCATAGGCACATTCCGGTCCGGGAATGGGCACGGATAGACCGGTCAAGGTTGAACTCTCGGGGGCGTTTGCAAACCACTAGATGTAGATCATATCCAATGGTTTTATTTTGACTTTTAAGTTTTAAATTTTAAGTTATTAAAATTTAAAAAAATTGAGACATAATGGAGACACAAAAAATAGAGACATTTGAACCCTTTTCTTCCAAAAAATCGTTTTAAAACTTTCTATCATTTTCACCGGTAGGTTCTAAAGTGAATGTTCTAAAATTCGTTTTAAAGCTGTCTATCATTTTCACCGGTAGGTGCTAAATAACTGTAATTAATTACATGATATTAATAGAATAAGTAATTTATTCATTTTTTGATATTAAAAACTATAAAATGCTTATAAATTTTTTTTCTTGTTGGGATATTCTTAAAAACACTGCATTTTGAGGGTAATTCTAACGCACATTTACTTTTTACGAAATACCCACTTAATATCTACAACTTCCTTTTTAAATTAAATTGTCGATATCATCACAATTATTTAGAAAGGATGTATATCAAGTCGAGTCAATTTATATTTTAGTGGGTCGCTCGTCATGAAATCACATAATTGAAACTCCATTGTTATTTTTTTATTTTTTATTATTTGATATTTTGATAGAAGGCAAATCGATTCAGTTTTTACACACATGCTATTTCAAAAATGAAACACGTCGACAATGTTAGTTTTCTAAATTTAACAGCAGTTTTCAACATATTAGCCTAGCCTATCAAAGTTAGGGGTACACTACTAAATACCGATATTTTAATTTGTATATTATACATTTTTGTATTATTTGTATGAATTATATATCTTTAAGAATCTTAATTTAATATATTTTAATTTAAAATTTTCGAAGTTACGTCTTTCTAATTCTTGGTAGAATATAAAAAATGCATATTCACTAAAAAAAAATATTTGTACCATTCAGATCAAGTGATTTTCTACCTATCTAAAAAAATAGTATAAAATTTTTAACAAATGTAAAATTTGGTTTGCAAGTACATATTCATATGGAGATCACGTTAAACGGTTCGAATTGGCCGTTAGGATTTTGAAAACTAAAATATCGAGCCATTGCACGAAGGCTCTCTATGCTACGCGTAGCACCGTAGCCAACTCCTATATATATATATATATATATAGAGAGAGAGAGAGAGTGATTAATGTGCATTCGTATGCATATGGGCCTAAATACATACGGTCCAAATTTGAAATTTTAAAATTCAAAAAGTCGATCTGAACCGTTCATCTTGTTCTCCATATTAATATGTGCTTGGAGATCAAATTTTACATTTTTCTGAATTGTTTTACTATTTATTAACCCACTTTGAAAATTATTGATCCAACGGTGACTGCTGATTTTACTGTTTGTGCAGCCACTGTTGGATCAACAATTATCAAAGTGGCTTAATAAATAGTAAAAAAAAATCAGAAAATGCAAAAATTGATCTCCAAGCACATATTAATATGGAGAACAAGATGGATGGTTCATATCGACTTTTTGAATTTTGAAATTTTAAATTTGGACCGTATGTATTTTGGCACATATGCATACGAATGCACATTAGTTTCTCTATATATATATATTATATTTTTTTAGAATTTTTGAAAATTAGTGTTTTTCTTAATTTTTTTCTTATTTTTTATTTAATGCAGAGTTGTGATTTTTAAAAATTCTAAAAACATAGCAAAATATTTTAAAAAATGTGCATTTTGGTCTCCAAGTACATATCAATATGAAAATCATGTTGAGAAGTTCATATTGACTTTTTGAACTTTGAAAATAGATATATGAGCAGAAAATAAAACACCCTTTTTTAATTCTCAAAACATGACAGCCCCTCTCTCTCTCTCTTTAAATATATATATAGAGAGAGAAAGAGAGAGAGAGAGACAGAGGTTGGCTATTATATTTTCATAAGCATATGAGAGCATATGATTATAACTCGTTTTTGCGTTTTTAATATTCAAATGGTGGATCTGAAGCACTCAACATGTTCTCTATATTAATATGTGCTTAGAGACCAAATATTATATTTTTTGAAATTATTTTAAACCCTGTTTTGAAAAATTCTGAAAAAATAGTTAAATATTTCCAAAAAAATATAAAAATTGTATCTATTTTGAGAATTCTTTTTAATAACAATCATTAAATAACTTAAATTTTTTATTTTTTTTCAAAAATAGATACCACTTTTTAAAAATTAAATGTATTAGAAAGATGACAATATTTTCTGTATTTACTTAGAAGTGACTTTTGAACCGGGATCAATAACTGAGAATTCAAATATATATTTTTTTTTCAATAACACATAAATAAATATATTAATTTTTCTTACATTCGCAAAAAATCTGGCATGAAAAATGTTGATCCAGGTTATTTGTAGTAGTCTTTATAATAAATCGAATTATATAGTATTCCATCTATTTTTAAAGAAATATATTAAATATTTCTAATATTTTAATACAAAGATAAATAAATTATAAATATTTCTATTTAAATAAAAAATCTGAAAAAAAAAGAAAAAAAATGATGAAATCGGAAAAAAAATTTACGGTTTTTTTTTTTTTTTTTAGCCGTTGTTTCGAAATTCTAAAATCGGAAAAAATATTCTAGTTTTGGACTGAATTATCAGAAAAAAAATTTTAGTTTGGACAGATTTCAAAATCATGTTCAGCTTTGGTTATTTTTTTAAATTTAATTATTTTTTGAACTTTTTTTTTCTGCATTGTGTTGTAACTTGTAAGTTGTAATCGTTTTTCAATTCAATAAAATACCTAAGGGCCTTCTATTAAAAAAAAAAAAGTCACTTACGGGTTTTTAAAAAAAAATTAAAAATTAAAAATCTGACGGCAGATTTGAATTTTAGTTTTTTAGGATATAATAAAAATTTCGGAGGTACAGGCAGGAGAAAAAATTTCGGGATAGTTATCAAAAAAGAATTCGAGTTTTCAGGAGGTTACAACATATACCGTGGATGCTCCTGAGACCACATATTCAACATCCCGATCTGTTAAGCACGAAAGTCTAAATTTATTTAATTTTTTCTAAAAAAATCAGAGCATCATTGCTAAAATGAGAAGGTAAAAAGGAATCTAATTTATCTTAAAATTGAAAACTCGAGTCTTAAATTAATAATATCTCAAATAACATGAAATAAAATTCAAAATCTCGTATGTAAATCATCGAATAGACATGCACCACATGCAACATCCAATCTGCTAAGCGCAAATGTCTAAATCCACTTCTTCTTTTTTTAACTAAAAAAAGAAGGAAAAGGAATCTAATTTATCTTTAAAATTAAAACCTGAACCTTTAATTAACAAAATCTCAAATAATGTGATAAAAATTCAAAATCTCGTATGTAAATCATCGAACAAAAAATTGCAATTAAATCATGAGAATCGAACCAAGCTGTCGGTTTGTAAACTGAGCATCAGCTTTTTTCTGAAAGCATAGAATATCTCATACAGAATTCATTTCATCATCGCTCAGAAATTAATTGATCGAATAATTAAAACCTCAAAAAGAATTACTACGAGCAAGAAATACAGAGAAATTGTTTGAAAAGCAACGAAATTAGGTTGAGTTTGAATATCACCTAGATACCCTGACTAAATTCTCTCTCTGGCTCGTTCGCTCTCTTATCTGTGCTTCTTTCTTTTTTCTCCTTTTCTTTCGGAGAAATTGAAAGAGAGTTTCGATGGTGTTTTTTTAAAGGTTGGCTCTTTCAGATCCCCTCAATCTCGACGGTTAGCTTGATTTCAAGAGGATAAGGTCCAGTTATAAGTAATTAATCCTCATAAATAACTGCGGATTTGATCTATTTTAATCTCCTTTATTTTATTAGCCACGATATGCAGACAAGTGTCCAAATTCGGTTGGTCTTATTATAAGCTTGTATATTATTACAATTGTATCCCCATCCTGGCCTAATTCTATTCTCCGCTCTGTGCGCTCATTCCAAATATATAATTTGTGCATTTTTTTTATTGGAAATTCAGGGTAATTTTCCCGAAATTTTTATCTGTAATATCCTAAAAATTGAAAATTGAAAACCTGAAGAATTTTAAATATATCAAGCCTGCTGGATGAAGAATTCCAAAAATATCATGACCGCTGGATAATCAGTGTGGCCTTCTAAATTATCTATTGTAATGAGAAAGAGTTCTAAATTATCTACGTACATACTACGAGCTGAGAAAGAGTTTCATTTCGCTATTGTAATGAGTTTTATCCTTTTACGATGAACACAAAAATAATCAAGTGAAAGAGTCTAAGAAGAGTTTCATCTTTTTCTTGCAACAAGTTGAGGATCGAGTCCAGTTAAGTCAAATTTGAACTCGCTTATGCTAAAATTGAGCGAGCTAATTACAATTTTTTCTGAGTCAATCGAACGAGTTACAAACTACCATGTTTTTTTTTTTTCCCAACCTCAATGGACTATAAAGCATAAAGAAAGGTAGTCGTGTGGCATGGTTTTTTTTTTTTTTTGATTTTTTAATCATAACACTAAAAAATAAAAACAATAAATCTATATCATTATTATTTTATTTTATTTTCAAATTTCAACACTAATAAGGTCATGAGAATAAGTTGGAGCTCGTAGGCCGCACTATATTCCAAGAGCATCTACATCTCAGTAACTCAAATGAGTTTTTAAATAATTGTTAACTACTTTTTAGAAATTAAGGTATTTAAATTTTTTAACTCTCGCATCTCTAAAATTAATTTTAGAGTTTCTATTAAGTTACGTCAGCAACAAATTAAAAATGAGAAATAATTTGAACCAATTATTTGACCAGTGTAGAGTTTATAAACAATTTCTTAATAATAAAATTTTCTACATAGTTTATAAATAAAAAACTCTTTTATATCTCTGAAACTGAATTAAAAACTGTCACATTATATTAGAAACTCTGCTAATATTAGAAATATAGATGCTCTAACAACTCACTTGCAATGAGTCCAATCCTATACACTAGTGTGACTAGGGTTGCAAACGAACCGAACCAAATTGAATATGGCTTAGTTTGAATTCGAATTCGAAATAATTTCGAACCAAATTCAGTTTGAAATTGCAATAGATTTCAACCTAAAAAGCTAATTCGAATTTGATTCGGTATAATTCGAACTAGTTCGATTTGATTCAAAATTAGTTCGAAATTTCTGACCGCTAACCGCTGCTCAATCAGATCTGCAATCCTTCTGGCCTCGAAACTACCACGAGACCACATCCATCAAGAGAGGAATCGAAACTCAAAAATCATCACCAATGGAGCAAATTGTTCGTGATTTGGATTATTTGGCTGGAATATTACAATCAGAGAGAAGGAGAAGAAGAGGAGGAGTTTGGAAAGGAAGAGATATTGTGCTTCGACTAGAGAAAGAGCTTCAAATCTTCGCTGTATGCGCCAGTGCTGACTTAATTGGAGAGAGAAAAAAGTCGATGGAAAAGAGCAAAAGTTGGCGCTTAGGTTAAGCGAGAGTGAGAGACGAAGGGGAAGGAATACGGGAAAATATTAACTCAAAAATACTGGCGACGTAAATTAATTTCGAACCTTTACAAATTTACGAACCTATTGAATCGAATCTGTCTGGATTTGAATTCGAAATTGAATTAATTTCGAATCGAACTGGTTTGAATCAATTTCGAACTGAATTATTTTCGAATCAAATTTTTTTTGAACTTTTTTGAATCGAACTCGAATCGAATCACGAATCTTGAATTTTTTGTGCACCCCTAAGTGTGATGGTCAGTTAGACGTTTGATTTATTGTATGTATCCGTGTTTAATAACATCAATTTTGTATACATATATGTCAATTATAAATTTAAACAATTTTTGAGGCAATTTCCTATATACTCTTCAAAAACTTGGAAATTACACATTTTCTCCTTTTATTCATAATATGATATTTATTCCTCTAAATTTCAAAAGCTCACAGTTATCCAATTTATTATTTTTCTATTAAAACTCATTTTAAATTTATAAATTGTCCATTTTATTTTTTATTAAAAAATAAAAAATATATAGTATGTTTAAGAGAAATATTCTCTTCAATTTTTAGAGCAAATGATTTATTTTCTTACTTGTGTCGCTCGCATTAGTGTTTGCCTAAATTTGACCGTACATATGTCACAGGAAGATAGACGAATCATTTGTAGGGTGTCCACAGGTATAATATGAGTCAGGTGGAAGCATCTTCATACCCATAACCTGTCATAATAAAGAAAAAATTATTTACTCTTACTCGTATTCGATGAGTTAACAAAAAAATCTTTTCAAATACAGTATAGGTCAAGTAAACGGATAAAAAAGTGCCATTAACATCTCAATTTGTGCTTTCGATAATATATTTATGAAACAAGGAAAAAATAATTAATAATAAAATACAACTAATTTGTATTATAAAAAAAATAGTAATGTAAATTTTTTTATCGTATCATGTCCATACAAATATATAAATATATATAATTTTAAGGATTAAAATTATCTTACAGAATAGCGAGTAAGAAATTATCTTACTACTACCCTGACATGTTATTATAATGAAAACAAATATTTATCCTTGCCTCTACTTAATACAGTAACGAAACAAAATCTTATCCTTAGCCGTCTTTTCGAATACGATATGAGTTGGATATACAGATAATGTATTGACAGTCCTAATCATTTGTCTTTAGAAACCGACAATTAGAAGATCGAACCTTTTAGAACTTTATAAATTAGATTAAATATAAGGTAAAATGGGAAATTTATAAATTTAAAATATGTTTTAATTAAAAAGACAATACAGTGAGTAAGTTTGTGAATTTTTAGAACTTAGAAGATCAATATGATATATGAATTTGTGAGAGAAAAAAAATACATAATTTCGAACTTTGAAGGATATGTACCAAATTTCCTTAAATTTTTAACGTACGGACGTACTTATTGTGATTGACACGAGTAGAGCCGACATTTTTATTTTTACCCAAAAAAAAATTTATTTTATTAAAAATAACCAAGATTTAAAAATAATTTTAAAAATACCCAACCCGTGGAAATTTTCCACGGGCCAGAATTTTAATTCCAACCCGTGGAATTTTTCCACGGGCCAGATTTTTTTTTTACAAAAACAGAAATTTATATTTACTTTTTATTTTTTTATGAAAATATTAGAAATGTTGGATATATTTTTTTGAAAATAGATGTAATACAATACAATTTGATTTATTAGAAAGATTGTAACAAATAATCCGATCAATATTTTTCAGGCTGGATTTTTCGCGGCTGTAAGAAAAATTAATATATTTCATTATGTGTTCTTGTAAAAAAATAAAAATGCATGAATTCTGAGTTATTGATCCCGGTTCAAAAGTCACTTCTAGGTAATATAGAAATTATTGTGATCCTTCTAGTGCATTTAATTTATAAAAAGTTGTATCTATTTTGAGAATTTTTTTTGAATAATAATCATTAAATAACTTTAAGTTTTTTTTTTTAAAAATAGATACAACTTTTTATAAATTAAATGTACTAGAAGGATCACAATAATTTCTATATTACCTAGAAGTGACTTTTGAACCGGGATCAATAACTCAGAATTCATGTATTTTTATTTTTTTACAAGAACACATAATGAAATATATTAATTTTTCTTACAGCCGCGAAAAATCCGGCCTGAAAAATATTGATCGGATTATTTGTTACAATCTTTCTAATAAATCAAATTGTATTGTATTCCATCTATTTTCAAAAAAAATAAAAAGTAAATATAAATTTCTGTTTTTGTAAAAAAAAAAAAAAAAAAAAAAAAAACTTCAAGTTATTTAATGATTATTATTCAAAAAAAATTCTCAAAATAGATACAACTTTTTATAAATTAAATGCACTAGAAGGATCACAATAATTTCTATATTACCTAGAAGTGACTTTTGAACCGGGATCAATAACTCAGAATTCATGCATTTTTATTTTTTTACAAGAACACATAATGAAATATATTAATTTTTCTTACAGCCGCGAAAAATCCGGCCTGAAAAATATTGATCGGATTATTTGTTACAATCTTTCTAATAAATCAAATTGTATTGTATTACATCTATTTTCAAAAAAATATATCCAACATTTCTAATATTTTCATAAAAAAAAATAAAAAGTAAATATAAATTTCTGTTTTTGTAAAAAAAAAAAAAAAAGAAAAAAGAAAAAAAAAAAAAATCTGGCCCGTGGAAAAATTCCACGGGTTGGAATTAAAATTCTGGCCCGTGGAAAATTTCCACGGGTTGGGTATTTTTAAAATTATTTTTAAATTTTGGTTATTTTTAATAAAATAATTTTTTTTTTGGGTAAAAATAAAAATGTCGGCGAGTAGAGAGTGAAATATTTTCATTAAAGGAAACATTTGTCATAATAAAATATCACGAGTGCAAAATTACATTTTTTTGTTCGCCGCCTAATTTTTGGAATTCGTATCCTCTGAGATATCTCAAATTCTGCGTGACTTTATGGAAAATCCCAACCGTTTAAATACGTTCTGCACGAATCTCAAAGCACACATAATACTGACCGGCTGACCCCTACATCACCTCCGAATAGGCACTGGACACGTCGGTCACGCAAAAGTTGAGATATCTCAGAGGATTCGCACCCTAATTTTTGAGAGCTGATCTGTCAAACCGTCCACCATAAATTATAATTAAATAACGTTATTAAGGCACGCTTGGCAAAACCGAAAGATTGAAAAAGAAGAAAAGGAAAAAAAAATATCCCAAAAAAGGAAACGAGCCAGCGGAAATACAGTAACACTGCCTGAGCAAGCAAAACGAGATCCCGATCTATTTTCTTTGAAAACAAAGGAGAGAAAAGAGAGAATTTAGAGAGAGCGAGAGAGAGATGGGGAAGGCGGAGCTAAGCGAGGAGCAGGTAGCGTCGATGCGCGAGGCCTTTTCTCTTTTTGACACCGATGGCGATGGTCGCATTGCCCCTTCTGATCTCGGCGTGCTCATGCGCTCGCTCGGCGGTAATCCTACACAGGTACTACGGCATTTTGTTATTACACAAAGATGTTTGATTTCTCTATCTTTATCAATACTTGAATTACAAGCAGGGCGGAACAAGAAAATTGAGAAGGGGCAGTTGGGCCTGAATAAGTGAGTCTATTTAATTTCATTTTATAGGGGATTAATAGTATTTTTTTTGTAAAATTAGAATTTTATGGTACAAAATGAAAATTTTCAATTCATAGGGGGTGCTTAGCTACCCTTTGCATATACATCCGTCCACCCCCGATTACAAGGGGCTTTAATGTAGATAATTTTGGGATATATCTCTTCATTTTTCATTCTTTTGCAATAGCATTAAATTTAAATTTAGATGTTCTGGGTTGGAACTTTTAATGGTGGATGCCAAACATTTTTTTTTTGAAAATAAGGTTGCTTAGGCCCGTTTCACTGCATGAAACTTAAATTACATCATAACCAGTTTCACCTATCAGGTTATTTTCCTGATATTAGAATGACCCGTTCTCCTAAGCACCTATTACCACTAATTACAGCGGTTGCTAGGTAAAGTATCAGTAGAGCAATACCGCAAAACATTGTAACAACGAAACAAGTTAATGCATCAGAACTGGTCACAGCCAGCAAAATATACATAATATTTAGTTTAAAAGTAGCAAAGGAAGTTTGTCAATCTTCATTCTTCATCCCCAGAGAGCCCATCTTGTTCATCCTCCACAGTCACCATTTCCATCTCTTCACCTGCTGAGTAGGTGTGAAGAGGAAAGTTCTCCAGATCTGTAGGCAGCCAGTTCTGCAATCCTGCCTGCATTTCCCCTTCTCCATCTCCTGTCCAATACATAGTTAAAGAGATGATTAGAATTATGGCATTTCGACCAATGGGGCAAGAAGCATTGTTAAAACACATCATTTCTAATTTTCCTAACAGTCCATTGCAAAGCACTAAACACATTGAGAAATGCATGTTTGTTATGATGTTGCAAAGAATCCGCATAATGTATGACACCCTCTATGGTTTGCCAGTTACTAAAAATGTCTTGACATTGACCCAACGAAAACCATATTTGTCTAACCCAACTACATTGGACAAATAAATGGTCTACAGTTTCTATGTTTTGGCAAAACTGACAGTTGCTAGTACCAGTCCAACCTCTTTTCAAGAGATTGGATTTTGTTAAAAAAAATTATTCTAAACTATTCACATGAAAACTTGATGGTAGTTTCAATTTCCACCATAACATATGTTTTTCCACTTGGACACCCCTAACATTCAAAAATGTGAGAGATTTGACAGTGAATGCTCCTGAGGATGTCATCTATCAGTAAAGTACATAGTAAGTCCTGCAATTGTTGCCAATCCTGTAGGTCTATCCCTTGCAAATGTCTATTGAACCTTAAACTATGTCCCTGGTCTTCTAATACTTCCTGAAGAGAGATATGTCTGGCACTGTACATTTCTGGTCTAAATGTGGAAATTGGGTAGCTAAAAGCACAATTACTATACCATGTCTTTCCAAAATGAAACTCTATTTTGACTATGTGGTGAGTAAGATATACTATTTTGCACTATCGGTTTGATTGCTAAAATGGCCTTCCAAAAGGCAGATGGTGGTGCAAGCCCTTGTTCATAAGTGTTGATTATCAAGGTTTTCCAAGGACTGGAACAGGTGGGATCTTTGAATTTCCACCACCATTTAGCAAGTAAAGTAATATTCATCAGATCTAAATCTAAAATACCCAGCCCTCCTGTTTGTTTAGTTAAACAAGCATTGGTCTAATTAATCTTTTTTTTTCTTAATGCCTTGGCAGTGGCTGCCAGTCCAATTAATCAACGCAGGTTTTTGCTTATTATCCCCATATCCCTGCCACAGGAATTGTCTTTTATATCTATCCAGTTTGTTAAGTATGCCTTTAGGTATTCTGTATTTGGATAAAACATATAGAGTAATAGAGGTTAAGACAGCATTCACTAGTGTTAATCTTCATAACATTTTACACAATCAACTTTACAGTCCTTAATTTCTTGTCATGAGGACTTCCTTTTTGCAATGTATCATATATTTTCGCTCAAGCTTTTAAAAAACATGCAATGACAGTCGATGGTGGGTTGTCGTTGAACGGTTTAACCGGTTGAATTGTTGTTTAGTTGCCCTTTAACATCTTGTATCTTTAGAGAGGTTCAATGTGGGTGGGGGCGGGGTGGTTGTCAAAATTGTTTTATAGCATTTTTCAGAGGATCGTTTTCACTGTTTCTTGACCTGACTGCTACACTGTGTGTCATTCCCAAACCAAGCATTGATCTTACAAAAGCCAATAAAAAGAATACTTTTTTTGTCTTAACTCTGAAGAAGCATGAATATCCACCTCTTTTTTTTGCATTGTTCATCAGGCTCAGCTGAAAGAAATAACCACCTCAGAGAAGCTAACAGCCCCATTTGATTTCAACCGTTTCCTGGAGCTGATGCGGACCCATCTACGTCCTGAACCATTCGATCGGCCCCTGCGTGACGCCTTTAAGGTTCTGGACAAGGATGGTACAGGAGTGGTCCACGTGTCAGACTTGCGCCATGTGCTGACCTCAATTGGCGAGAAGCTTGAGCCAGCTGAATTCGATGAATGGATCCGTGAAGTCGATGTGGGCCCTGATGGTGCCATCCGGTACGAGGATTTCATCCAACGCCTCCTTGCTAAGTGAGAGGGGAATGGGTCAAGTGTGGATGTATTTAGGGTAAATTGTGAGGTAAATTTAAATGGTTTTAGTTTGGTTGGTTGGTAGGGTTTTAGTTTGATAATTCTGAGATTGTTGGATCTTTTCTCTAATGTTTAGCTGAGACACATTATTGGCAGATGTTTTATTTCTGAAAGTAATTGATCTTTTAATTTGTAAGTGCTTGGAATGCTGAAATTTGGGAGATTTGTTATGCGATTGCATGCGGTTATACCTAGGTTTTTTTGTCAATGTTGGTGATTGATTGTTGGTTTGGCAACTGTTGAAGACAAAATTTCAAGCCTTTGTTAAAGAAAGTTGTTTTATATTGGAGTTTGATTGTTTAATTAGGTGTTGAAGACAATAATTTAAGGCTAGTTGAATTACAGAATTACAGTTATAAGATCTTCAATCTGAGTGGGGTTAATATTGGGATGATCTGATAAGTCAACTCTTTTCACCGATAGTTTCTTTGCTGGGATATTACGAACAATTGTGTTTCTTTTGGTGGCAATTTCATGTGTAATTTCTTTGCTGGAATATAAAAGGTTTCTTTTACTATCCCTCTGCTGTGGTCTGTCCTATAGAAATTACCCTTTCAAGTTTCAAGTATACCTTGCGAGTCAAAGGTATCATTCATAGATAATCTTACGCATCATTTATGTAGTAGAATGTGGATTTTTTTCTTACATAGAAGGCTATAATTATAATGTATTATTTTGCTTGTAAAATAAAATGTAAGTATTATGGACGCGGGATCGATTGCAAAGTTTGAAGTCGGCTCGTAACTATAATGAACTGAGTCGGACTGAGCTAGACTTTAGCTGCGAGCTGAAAATACTAGTTCCCGGCTCTTCGTACAGAGCTGAAATGGTTCTCTAATCACTCGGTTTTTATAATTTTCAGTGTCAAATATCATATATGTTGTACCTGATGAACTGAGGTAAGATCATATCAATGGTTTAAATCAGCTTGTAAACAGACCGAGTTAGAGCGAGCAGAATTTAGTCAACCTCAAACTTGTAAGATGAGTGATCGAGTCAGAACGAGCCTAAATTGAGCGAGTTATTGGTGAATTTTTTCTGAATTGATCTTGAGCAAGTTGCGAACTAAAAGATATTTTTTTGAAGACCTTACCGTAAAATAAAAGGTATTGCTGTTACTTCACTGCTATCACAGTATGATATCTTGGTGGTTTTGTGGGTGTAAACATTACTAAAATAGTACAAAAGTTTATTGTTTGGCTATTTATATATATGTCGAATAATCTATTTTTTATGTTCTCATTTGAATGATTTAAAGCATCACTATCAAATTATCAGATTTATCAAGGTAACTATTATCAAGTCATATCTTAATTAACTAGATAAGTTTATTGGAAGGTGAACTCATGTGTCTAACACAATCAATTAAAGCGAAACTAGAGTGTTCTTAAGTTCATAAAAAAAATTGTGAGCTTAACTCTAAAATTTATCGAAATGATTTTAGATTATGAATTTGAGCTATTAAATCCAATTTATCTCATAAATAATACATTTATGTATATAATTTCAAATTTAATTTAGTATAAGGTCAAACGGTGAAAATAATGAAAAATAAATGTATTAAAATTAAACTAAATTTTTTTTTTGACAGCTTGACTTTATACTAAATTAATTTGAAAATTTATAAATTTGACATGTAAACACATTACTTATAAAATAAATCAGTTTCAACATCTTGAATTCATTATTTAAAGTCAACCCGATAAATTCTGAAATTTAACTCATAAAAAAATTTGATAATTGTTTTTTTTTTTTGAAAACATTCTAGTTCTACTCCACAACTAAACTCAGTACTAATAATTAATAACGTAAAGACGATATATTCTAACCTGCTTTGAACTTTTACACCGTCTTCTTCTTAGACGGTTTCAATATCATAAATATTTATTTACATCACAAAATACTACTATTTTTTTTCTATCTGTACTTCAAAATTTAAAACTAAAATATTAAATCAACGTGTTGACCTTATTTTCACAATAGATACATCCTCATAAAATTTTGTAATTATTTTTAGAGTGCACGTGGCAATTGATATAGTATTGAATAAGAAAATAGGCATGAAAGAAGAAAATGATAAAAAAAAAATAACCCAAGAAAATAAACAAAATTACTTACGATTTTTGAAATATACATGACAAAAATAAGGTTATAGCATTTTATGTCATGAAAAGCTTACAACATTAAAACCAATGTTCTAAATAGTGATTATCGTGAAAATGCTAAAAAAAAGCTATCCTACATAATATTTTTTTTGTTTAAAAGAATATATTTTATATTTTTACTAATTATCAACATTATCTAAAGTCTTATAGAGCAATAAGTAACACAAAATTAATTAAGAAAATTAGAATATTCATATTAAACCAGTACAAAGTCTAAATTACTATTCAATATATTTCTAATAATATCATAAACTATATATTTTTTCATTCAAAAATAATTGAAGTATCATGACATAAACTATATATATTTTTATATTAAAAAAACCTATGCATCATGGAATAACTATCTATCTTTTTTCATATTTAAAAGAAAAATTAATCTGGACTTTGAAAAAATTGATCTTTAAAAATAATTTTCAGTTGTACCTTTATATAAAAGTCTATATAGCATAGCGTGTAGTGCAGATAGTAGACCGCTATAGCGGTCGTAGATAAAATAGCACACTTGTATCCCATAACTTACCGTTCAAGGTAAAAAAATGCTATAACACTACTATTACATCGCTATAGCACACTATAAAATAGAATACTTATTAAAACCCTTATCATGATATACAATTTTTGAATTAAATTAGGTACTGTTACATTTTTTCCTATTAATAAAAAAATTGAAAGTTAGAGAATATGTATTTAATCATTTTTGATAAATTGTCAAAGAATCAAGAAATACACAAACTATTTTTTAGTATTGTGATTTTTACGAATTGACTTTTAAAATATTTTTGAAATAGTTGAGCTTTGGCATTTTTCTAGGAATTTAATTTCATATTTTTTGAAGTATGATTAAAAAGAAACATTTGAATTGAATGTGAATTTCAAAACTGTTCATTAACAAAAGAAAAAAATCGAAACATTCATTATTTATCCGGAATAACGGTTCGATTTGATTTTTCAACCTAATTTACGATATATTGCAGAAGATAGAAATCTATCTCATCTCATGAAAATAGAAAGTTGTGGTGGACTATGATCATAATTGAAAGTTTCTGTATTATCCCTCCTCTTATTCAAATTATATATATAATATTTGATATTTGCTATAAAATAATTTTTGAATTATATTAAATCATATTATTTTGAAATGACCACATATCACCATCATGACAATGACTGCACTGTGTGCCCTACCATGTTGGAACTGTAAATTCTGAAAATCTGCACAGAAATATAATAAAGAATGTTATCCAACAGATCAACTAGTAAAATTAAGTTGAAGTGGGTCCACACATCCCTTGGTCGTCAAACTGATACTGCTACTCTTCATCTACAACGCTAAAAAAGAATCCAACAGTTCAATTAAATCGATGGTGCTGATGAACTATCCGAGTTAAGGGCCAGGACTCAGGAGTGCTCAAAGAGTCAAAGTCAATGAAAGTCGTTGAAGACAAATCCACCCACCGTACACGTCTTGCCGAGAAAAAATAAAAATAATGAGAAAGTTTTAACACCCCAACGGCCGCCCAACACCACCCCGTACCAAGGCTCCTTCTCCGCCTCCAAAACCCCGTAAAACCCCATCTCTCTTGGCGTGCTAATCTGTCAAGAAATTAGCTCAATTTTTCTTTCCGACTTCCCTCTCTGTTTCTTTTGGAGTCTGCTTCCCTTGATCTCTCTCGAATCTAGTATGCAGTTAGCTTTTATATATATATTTCTTATTATTCTTAACTTTTTGTGGATGCTTCGGAGAGGATTTCCCCTTATCCTGGATTTGGATATTTCCATTGTTGCCTCTTTTAATTACTAAATGACCTTGTTTTAGTGGAGAGCTGATGAATTTGGTCGCAGTACAAAATGTATCGTAGAGTTGCGACGATTCTCAAAATTAGTTCTTCATTTCAAAGAGCAACGAGTCCGAGTCGTTCGACAAACCTAAATCTCGTCCAAAAATTGATTCTCTTACTCAATTTCTTTTTATTTTTTTCTTCGTCTTCTTTCTGCTACTGTATCCATGCAAAGCGACCCTTTGTAGCTGCCCCAAGGAATCGGTAGGACTCAGTTCCTTGTTGGGTTTCTCTTGAAATCGGGTTTTGGTCAAGGTCCTTACAGCTTAAACACATAATATGTTTTTGCTTTTATGTTTCTTATAAATCTTTATAAATTTATCTGGTTGAAATACAGATATGGCCTCCTTATTGTTGGCAAACCAAACCTTATGCACGCAGCAAGCTTATTCAATTGGAGCAATGCCACATCAGTTCATTTCAGATGCCTCGAGGAGGTACATTTGATTTGTAATTATTTTTGCTTGTATGCAAGGAAATTCCGGTATAGAGATACTGGTCCCAGACCTCAACTGCCCTGGTGCCTCACAGGCTTAGTGCACTGGTTACTATATATGTACAGTCTAGCAAATACCAGTAATCAAGGCAGTATCAGTCAGTCACTAACCTGTATATAACAGTTCCTACAAGTACCAATAGGCCGTATAGCTTGGCTGGTATAATATGTAGCACAGTGTTTTTTTTTTTTTTTTTTTTCTATAATTCAATTATTTTACGAAGTCCAAAAGTAGCAATATATTATTTAGGTATCTGTCTTTTACTCTTAGTTTAATTTTGATATGTTGTTATTCTTCAGATCCATCAGATGGAGAACTGTAAAGGCAGCTATAAGTTTTGAAAATAATCATCTACCTATGCGCAGCTTTGAAGTTAAGCACAGGCATGTTTATGTACTTGACTACATGGTGTATGATATATATGATCCTTACTGGTGAGAACAAATTAATTGAACTTCAACAGCAAGGATAAGTAAATGTGCTATCACGCCAAGCAAATGGTTCAGAAAATAGGACCAAAATATCCAAAAGTCAGTAGAAAAAGAAAACAAAAAATATTCATCAACAAGACCACCTTTCTATACTCCCACTATCTGCACTTTTTGTGGCTAGTTTATTGTTTAAGTTTTACAATAAGCACTACCTAGTCAAGTAAAAACCCCATCTAGAAGGACATAATCTCATAAAGGCATCCTAATTCTACATTAAATAAAAAAAAAGTGTAGTAAATAATTTCCCATTTATTGTTTACCACAGAACCACAGTGGATGATATTCGTGCCCTCCGTCTCATTACTGCGATAAAAACCCCGTACCTTCCTGATGGGCGTTTCGACCTTGAAGCCTATGATAGGCTGATGCACATGCAAATTGCTGGTGGGGCTGAGGGGGTAATTGTGGGTGGGACCACGGGCGAGGGTCACCTCATGAGCTGGGATGAGCACATCATGCTCATTGGTCACACTGTCAACTGCTTTGGTTCCAAGATCAAGGTCATTGGCAACACTGGCAGTAATTCCACTGGTGAGGCCATTCATGCCACTGAGCAAGGCTTCGCTGTCGGCATGCACGGTGCGCTCCATATCAATCCCTACTATGGCAAAACCTCGATTCAGGGCCTCATCGCACATTTTGACGCTGTCATGTCAATGGGCCCTACAGTGGTGTATAATGTACCGTCGCGTACAGGCCAGGACATACCTCCACCTGTTATTAATGCGATGGCCATAAAACCTAATCTTGCTGGGGTGAAGGAGTGCATGGGGAATGAAAGAATCAAGGGGTATACTGACAAGGGAGTGGTGACATGGAGCGGGAATGATGATGAGTGCCATGATGCAAGATGGATGTATGGGGCCACTGGGGTCATATCTGTGACCAGTAATTTGATACCAGGGCTGATGCATAGCCTCATGTTTGAGGGGGAGAATGCGGTGCTAAGAGAGAAGGTGATGCCACTGATGAAGTGGTTGTTTGTCGAGCCAAATCCGATTGGTTTGAACACGGCTTTGGCTCAACTGGGTGTGATTCGGCCGGTTTTTCGCTTGCCGTATTATCCCTTGCCGCGTGAAAAAAGGGTTGAGTTTGTGAGAATTGTCAATGAATTGGGAAGGGAGAATTTTGTTGGGCAAAGGGAAGTGGAAGTTCTAAATGATGACGATTTTATTATTGTGGGCAGGTACCGGTAGGGAGATGTTTTTCTTTGGGACTAGTTGAGAATTCAAACTTGGTAAACTTTTTTGTGCTTGCTTAAAAGTTGTTTTTGATTTTTCAGAATTTATCAGTTGGGAGGTTACCTAATTTTGGTATTAAAATTCTCTAAACGGAGGAATTGTTTTT
>CAXKVR010000184.1:0-19995 GCA_964058845.1 Carex sylvatica
ACTTCACCGATTTGCTGTCATTTTCTGTTTGACTTAACTGATATGCCATTTTCGTATGGTGTGGGTTTACAGATATGGAAAGACACACATAAATTTATGACGTGATTATGAATCAGCTGGATCTTGAGTTTTAATAGAGATGTATTAGTTTCATTGACTTTTCTCTTCTCTTTTTCAAAATTTTATCCTTTCTGAATTTTTTATTTGTAATTCGAGTAAGTTTAAGATTAAAATTAAAATAAATTTCATAAATTATGATTAATAATTATAATTATTAGTTAGAACGTCAGAAATTATAGTCAGGATATTAGAAAATATAAGTTAAATTATTATTTTTATGAAATATTCAATTAGTTAATGGGTTTAAATCCGATTATTTATTTAAATTCGATTTGCTATTTTTTTATTCTCGACAAAAAAGTCTGAATTGGCCTCTGAATCAACTATTATTTCTTTTAAAAAAAGTTACAATTTGTTTTTTTTATCCAACCTTTCAAGTATTTCAACGGTTTAGATTTTAAAGAGAAAAGAAGAACAATAAATTTCATTTTCAAATCTGAACTTTTAAAGAGCATTTGGACGGTTGAGAAAAGGAAAAACATGTATCTATTTTTCTAAAAGAAAAGCAGCAGATTTGGTATCATTTAGCCATAGTTTTTATGAAATTTAAGCAAATCACAGGTGCAACTATAAAATGTATAGTTAACATAACTGAGAAAATAACATGTTTTTTTTTCATGAAGAACCAATATTAGAAATAAAAAATTGAAGTTTGAGAATAAAAGGTAAAACGTATAATGTGTAGCAATTGAAATTTGAATTCCATGACCACAAAGTGAATTTCTAACAACTAATTTACATACACACATTTAATATTTTTTGAATGTGACTAAACTATATAAAAAATCTAAAACCATAATGATAGCCAAGGACCCTTTGATAGCTTGACCTGCATTAAAATCTGTCCATGTTCTTATGTACTCAGTGTTAAGTTTGCCAACAGGAAACGAATCTGCTGAAATTCTCATTCTTGAATAGTTTTTCTGAATTTTCTGCTTTTTTGAATCCAGTCGTCGAACTATTTCGAGATGCATGCATAAAAAATTCAGCTGTTTTGAGATGCGTGCATAGAAAATATTGGATGGCTGGATTCAGAATTTCAAAAATTTCATAAATACTGTTCACGAACGAGGATTGCAGCAGATTTCAATTCTTGCCGACAACGTTCTCTCCTATCACAATTTTCTTGAAATTTTGCTGGTATTTTGCTTCAGAGTTTCTTTGCATCTCGAACATCAGAACCATTGGTGATGTCTCTCATTCTATCCATTTCTCAAAATATAATAATCAAATTTTCAAAAATTAAAATTCTGAACAGGAGTTTCTAAAGCCTGATTTGACACTCAAGATGTGATGTGATGTATGTTGCAAGAAACGAAATGGAATGACATGAGTTCTAATTATTTGAGTGTTCTTCCTTCTTTTTTTGATAGAAATTGTGTTGTAGTTCATGCAAATAATTCTGCCGGGGAATTTTAATTGCGTGGAAAGACTCATACAATTTGATCACCTCATGGAGCACTAGGCACACGTGCTCTGCTCTGTTACAACAAATCAGTACAGGTGCAGTTTTTCTTGTGACTAATGTCTACGGTCCTTCTACTGATGACTTAAAACCGGCCTTCATAGATGAGATTAGAGGTTTGGCATCACTAGCCCATTGGCCATGAATTCTCGGAGGGGATTTCAACTTGGTTCGATGGCTTGTGGATAGATCCGGGAATCAGAGATGCTTCCGATTGATGGAATTATTTAATGACCTCATCAGAGATTTGCAATTGGTGGATATCCCTTTAACAAACCGCTGGTTTACTTGGAGCAATAACAGACCCAACCCTACCCACTCAAAACTTGATCGAATTCTCATCTCCCCATATTTATCCTTGCAGTTCCAACTAATATCCCTAAAGGCGCTAGAAGTATTAACCTCTGATCATGCTCCACTTTCCCTTTCCTTCATCAATGAACAAACGCACCTCAGACCCTACAAAATGGAACTTTTTTGACTTTCTAATACTATGGCTACAGGAATCATTAAAGATACTTGGGCCGAAGTTTCTAAATCTCAACAGCAACAAGGAGTCCAGAGATTTCGCAAATATTGCGAGATGGTGCACCAGCAGCTAAGAAATTAGCACTGTACCAATTTCGGCGAAATAGACCAGCAGCTACTCTTCTGTAAGAAAACACTACTTTTCTTTGATCAAATATAAGAGAGAAGATCTTTAGAAGGATATGAACGGCGGTTCATAATTATGGTTCGTGAAAGGGCATATAACCTAGCTTGCATCATTGAATCAAGATGGAAACATCGCTCGCATTGTAAGTGGTTAAAAGCGGGTGACAAAAATACATGCTACTTCCATGCACTAGCATCTGCCAGGCACCGCAGGAATAGAGTTTCTTTCCTCAACCACCAAGGTCAAACCATTACAGATGAAAATTTTATAAGAGTCTTTTAGAGGTCAAATGGAAAACTTGCTGGGAACAACCAATTCCGTGATGCAGTTCACATCTCAATCTCTCTACACCGAAAATCCAGATTTATCTACACTCCAAGAACCGTTTACACTACTAGAGATTAAAGTGGCAGTAAAACAGTTGGCAAAAAATAAGTCTTCCGGGCCGGATGGTATTCCGAACGAATTTTTGTAACTACACTGGATTACAGTAAAGGATGAGGTATGTGATATAATTCAACAATTCTATGCACATAATCTTGATCTCTTTTGTATTAATCAAGCGAACATAATTATGATTGCAAAGAAAGAAAATGCAACTCAAATTGGGGACTATCGGCCGATTAGCGCCTTGAATGCTATTCCAAAATTAATTTCCAAACTATTGGCCAATAAATTGAGGGGACTACTCCCAGAACTCATCTCCTCGAATCAAACTGCTTTTGTTCACGGTCATCAAATCACGGAGAATTTTAATTCCACAAGAGAGATCTTACACCATATCTCTAACACTGGGAGATCGGCTTGCTTTATCAAATTAGACTTTGCAAAGGCTTTTGATTTGATAAATTGGGATTATCTCAGGTGTGTCTTAGAGGCAAGAGGGTTTCCGACAAGATGGATCAAATGGATTGAGGTTTTGCTAAGTACAGCATCATCAAGAATAATCATGAATGGAGGAGAATCTGATTTTTTTCTTTCATAAGAAGGGCCTCAGACAGGGGGGTAGAGGGATCCTCTACCCCCCATGTTATTTGATATAGCGGTAGATGTCCTAAGCCGAATGGTAGATGTTCTAAATACAATGGTTCAGACCCAACTATCCAGAAAATAAAAAAAAATGGTAATTATACACCAATATGCGGATGATACAGTTTTCATAGCCAATGCAGAACATCCCTCTATCCCCCATGTTGTTTGATATAGCGGTAGATGTCCTAAGCCGAATGGTAGATGTTCTAAATACAATGGTTCAGACCCAACTATCCAGAAAATAAAAAAAAATGGTAATTATCCACCAATATGCGGATGATACAGTTTTCATAGCCAATGTAGAACCTGGCACCATTATCTCATTGAAAATACTATTTCTGTTATTCACAAAAGTATCCGGGCTTTCTATTAATTTTGATAAGAGCACGTGGATACCAGTCAACATAGGTATTGTTCATCTACAGGCTATTTCGGCAGTACTTGGATGCTCTAGATTCGATTTTCCAATAATCTATTTGGGGTTACCTCTGACTTTGAAAAGGCCACACAAAGAACTATTCTTATCCTTAATTGAAAAAATTGAATCAAAACTAGATGGTTGGAAGGGTAAACTCATCTCAAGAGGAGGAAGATTACAATTGATGAATTCGGTTTTGAGTTCAATCCCGATTTATTTTATGTCATCCTTTCTATTACCAATTTGGGTAATTAATAGGATTGACAAGATATGACGGGATTTTTTGTGGGGTAAAACTGACATAAAAAGGGGAATTTCATTGATTAATTGGGAGGTAGTTTGCCTTTCGAAAGAATTAGGCGGCTTGGGAGCAGTAAATCTCAACGTTAGAAACAAGGCTCTACTATTGAGATGGTGGTGGCGGGTTTATAAGAATACTGAATGCTTATGGGCCCAAACAGTATCACAGTTATATAATCTAACCACTTCTGCGCATGCACACCAGATTTGGAGAAGGAAAGGGTCTTTTTTTTGGTCACATCAACAAAAAATAAGGTCTTTGTTTGATATGTCTGTCAGATGGAGTATAGTGAATGGTGAGTTGATTTTCTATTGGTTTGATTCATGGACCTATCCAACAATGGCTTCTCAGATCAGACCGAATAGCTCAAACCAGAAAATGTCACTTCAAGTGGCAATAGGAAGTGGAATTTGTCAGGTAAATGTAGCACTGGGTCAAGCTAAGGATCGAATACAGTGGCTATGGACAAATGATAATGAATTTACCGCTAATTCATTTTATTAAACAGTGGTAGCTGCTGGTAAAACGAAGTGAGACTTTGATTTATTCGGCAACTGAACATTCCGCCTACTGTAAGAGTTTTTGCATATCTTCTCCTTCAAAACAGACTTCTCACGAGGTTATGAGGCACAGGGGATTACAGTGTGAGATGCAGTGCGAGGTCTACCAACAATGCCCCTTTGAAACAGCAAAGCATTTATTTTTCCAATGTAGACATGCAATGAGAGTTTGGACGACAATGCATACAGCGCTAGGTTTCAATATCGTAGCTGCTGGTAACACAGTTCAATCGATAACATATAACTCAAGGAAGATGTGTCAAAGATTTATATCTAGACAACATTGGGGATCCTTCTTCTTTGCGGTCTGTTGGGTCATATGGCGTAGCAGGAACAAAAATTTTTTTGATGGAACTGACACTCATCCGAAATGAATAGTATACCACTCCATCAAGGAAGCTAGGTTGTGGAGAAAATTTTGTAGATTATTGTTTTAAGTTCCCATTAATTTATATGTCTTTAATGGGCTTTCAGATTTACTAATAAGCACCATGTACTGGTAGGCTGTAGCTGTGTGGGTTCTGATGACTTGTAGTCGTCTTTTGTAAAAATTCTGATAGCCTCTATCAGCTTTATCAAAAAAAAAAAAACATTTGTTGAGACAAAAAGTACTAATTGTTAATTTTGATCAGTATTAATTGTTTGATTTGGTATCTGAAATTCCTCCTTAACATAATGCATGAAGAAAAGGAAAATAATAAATAAAACATAATTATGATATCAGAATAACTGAATAAGCCAGCTTTAATATTCATTTCCAAAATATAGTGCGTTACAAGTACAACTTCCATAAATCTCATTTCCACACGACCATAAAAAGAAATTCAATCACAAGAGAACATCCCCGAATTTTCTATAGCAGCGGGAAAATTGGAAACAGAAGGGCCGATTTTTTTTTTCTTTTGTTACATTCTTGTAAGAATAAATATAATGTTACCATCATTTTTGAAAAAAATAAATGAAATTTACCAGAAACGCAATTTAAATCTGTGTTGCAAATTAAATATGCGCCGTTATCAAATTTGATGGGAAACGATGTTAACATCGTTAATTAAAATTTAGCGGATGGTAACAAAAAAATCGGACAAAGGGATATGAATAGGTTGACTTTTGATCAACACTTATGACACTGTATTTTTGAAAAAGTAAATGACTACAAATAAAACTTGTGCAAGCAGCTGTCAGCTGATTTCAAATCTTTTTTCTCGGATATTTATTTTCAACATCTGGTATGTTCGAACTGACATCTGGTATGTTCTATAAGAAAAGGATGGTCCTATTTTTTTAATTCCAACTATTCAAATTTATTGAGATTTGTGCATAAAAAAATTTCTTTATAAAGATACGTAAAGAAAAAATTTTAAATGGTTGAAATTGAAAAAATAGAACTCTCCTTTTTTTTTATAGAAAAGCAGCAGAGTGGGACCGCTGAATACTAAATGATAAGAGAAATGACAAATTAGAGCAGAACCCTGCTTCCAAATAGGAATTAGGTGGGACCCAATTGAAAGAGACTTTGTGCGGCCAAACCGCCAAGGTGAAATCAACGTATTGCACCAAAGTTGGTAAGTGGATGCCTCAGAAGATCTAGAGCTGAGATGAGGCTACCGTCATCCATGACAATTTGTATCCTCTGAGATATCTCAAACTTTGCGTGACTTTACAGAAAATCTCAACCGTTTAAATACGTTATGCACGAATCTCAAAGCACCAATAATACTGACCTATGCATCACCCCCGAATAGACACCTGACACGTCGGTCACGCAAAAGTTGAAATATCTCAGAGGATACGCACTCCATGCATGATCCTCCTCTGGCGATCTTCTATGACAATCTATTTAGTTATATACTTCCTCTATTGGAACTTGGAAGCCAAAAGTGTGTAGTATATTGGTCATAGTCACACAATTTGTGATTAATTCGCAAATTATTTGTATTTTTTTTTTTTTTACGTTTTCGAATCGAACTCTGAATAAAATGAAAAAAATATATAATATATTTTATTCATCAATAAATCGCGAGCCATTAATTATTCGCGAAAAAGTGTGATATTTTTTTTACTTTTTTATTTTTTTATTTTTTTGGGGTTTTTTTGTTTTTTTTTTTGTTTTGCTTTTTTATTGTACATAATTATTTCTGAATTATACCCGAATCATGAACTTTTGATCCCGTCGAACTAAATCTGAACTATTCGTTTGTCACTATGAACTGGTATATAACTATTTGGGATATTTAAAAATATTACTATAATTTTGTTTTTTGCTTCTATTTACTTAAAAAGGACAGTTTAAGTGTATTACTAGTTGAGTTTATTACTATTTCAATCTTCAAGTTCCCTTTGTCGTCTTTTTTTTTTTTTTCCTGGCATCTTGACTTGAATCTTTCTTTATATTTTAAAAAATGATATTGAATACTGTTTATTGAGTTTCTCAACCAACTATGAAATTGTCCCATAAAAGTTCATTTGGGTAGATATTCTTCTCATCTAAAAGTACCACGATAGTTTAATATTCTATGATTCAAACACTTAATCTAATCTAGAAATGAAATTGCACTACATTTTAAGGCACAAAAATAAAAGTACATTCTTGAAATTTTTACGAGTCATATATGTGTAAGCAAGTGTCCATCTCTGATTTCGCTTAACTTCTCTTCTGCCTTTTGATGAATCTTACTCCGCCAGATCAGAAATTTGCAAAGAGAGAATGTTTTAGATTTTAGATCAGATAAATTTCTTCGTCTTTAAAAATTAATATTAGTTAGTTTTTTTATGAGAATTAACATCTCATTTTACATGAAGAATCTTTTACGAAAATTTGATAGCTTATTTATAGAAATATTTAGGGGGTTTTGAAGTCATTTGTATTTGATAGCAATAGTTAAAAATATAGAGCGATGAATAAGAAAAAATATAGTATGATCGTTGATGCTAAAAGTATATACAAACGCCAATATATTCTTTACACAGAGGATAAAATAAGAATGACCTAATAGTGTTATGAGAATTGTTCTTGGAGTTGTTGACTGCATTGAGTTTAGTCAATTAATTTGTCTATTAATGTTATTATTTTATATTTGGTAGAACTGTAGAAGTCAAATGAAGTAGAAATATCTCTTTCTGTATTTGTATTTTGTCAAATATGGAGACATTTTCATAAAATTGATTACTCTGAATGTACTTATTAGTTATTATCCTATCCAAGTGTTTGTGAACTTAATTTGTTTTTTTTTATTGGCATATTTTAAAAAATTTGTTTTAACATATGCTAAGATTTTCTGAATTAAGTATGGATGTTAATTTTTATTTTGTAAAATAAATAAGGAAGATTTTAATGTAAAGTGAGATTGACAATTACATTTTAAATTAGAGTAAGGCTACGGTGCTACGGCTCAATATTCGAGTTTTTAAAATTCTAGCGGTCGATCCGAACCGTTTATCTTGTTCTCCATATTTAATATGTGTTTGGAGACCAAATTTTACATTTTTTGAATTTCTTTTGCTATTTTTTAGATAAGTAGAAAATCACTTGATCTAAAAAATTCTGCACCATTCAGATATTTGATTTTCTATCTATCTAGAAAAATAGTAAATTTTTTTCAAAAAATATAAAATTTGGTCTCCAAACACATATTAATATGGAGAACAAGATGAACAGTTTGAACCGACCGTTATAATTTTAAAAACTCAAATATTGAGCCATAACACCGTAACCCTCTATACAACCCATAACACTTTAGCCATACTCTTTAAATGTTAGATTCTTTTATAATACATGAACTCTAGGCTGATTAAGACTTCCGTGTACATGTTAGCAACAGAGAATTCCAACTTCAAAATTTTCAAACCTCAGAGGTGACATAAGATAAAACAATACCTTGATGTTGGAACTTCCCGCTGAACTTGATGGATATAATCATATAATAAGAAGATGAACCTAACCCCGTTAAAAAGAAATAATTTAAATTGTTAAATTCTCCCCGACTCATGCTTTCTCGGATTTTTTTTTATAAACCATAATTAAAAAAAAAAAAATTTATCAAACCAACATGATTAATTTTTTTTTTTTTTTACAAAATTCATAAAAACAAGTCCCAATTTTTTTTTTTTTTTGAGACCGAACCTAATGATTTCACATTTTTTTTGTATGACAAAATGATATAGCCGTTGGTGTAATACCTTGAACTAAGATGTTATTTCAATCCACTGTTTTCTTAGCTGGAACCGAATTGGCATTTCGGTCCCATGTATTTTTTTTTTTTCATTTCTGGGCCTTTGTTTCGACTCAGTTTTAACTAGGAACCTTCAGTTTAGAATTTTTTTGTGGCCGCAGGTATGAAAAAAATATGAAATCGCTAGGGACTGAAATGACATTTATGTTCGATTTTTGTAAAAATAAAGTAATAATGGTAGAAAACTTGTTTTTAATTATGGTTTATAAAAAAAATTCTGCTTCCCTAGGCAGAATTAAAGTTGTTGAAATCTCCAAAAATTTCAGTACCTGAAATTCAAAATCCAACCATCTAAATTTTTTATACACGAATCTCAAAATAAATAATTTTTATGCACAAAGTTCGAAATATATAGATGGTTGAATTGAGAATTTCAGAGTCGGATTTGTTTCCCCCAGACTTCGGCTCGAGAATCACAGACTAATGATTGTTCTTCGTGGGAAACAAGCGATGGACTATTCCAGACTAGGGGTTTGATAACAGGTACGGGCCGGGCGGGTAGGGTATACCCGGGGTCGGGCACGGGTACGGGTCGGGTACAGGTATCACGGGTATACGAGTACCACGGGCCGGGTATCACGGGTATTTTTTTCAAAACCCGTGCCCTGCTCGTCTTATACCCGTGCCCGTGGTACCTTGACGGGCAGGGCGGTCCGGGTACCTGGTCCGGTTTTTTTTTTCTCTGTTTTTTTTCTATTTTTTTTCCTGTTTTTTTTTCTGTTATTTTTTTACGGTGTTGTACGAATATCATTACATGTTTATAATTCGACTTTTAAAATCAAAATAATTCAATATCAAATAGTGTATATAAATAAATAAAATTTGTAACTTATATATAAAAATTATTCATGCAAAAATTTGTATATTTATTCGGCTAAATACAAATGTATTTATTTATTTCTTTACACCAGTCATTTTATTTTATTTTCAAATTCTCATTCTAATTATATAGTTTCATAATTTATTTATATCTATAATATATTTTGTAAACGTTAATTTATTTTTAATAGGTTACATAAAATATAAATTAAAAATATAATTAAATCAGAAACTTTAAAAGAATAAAATAAAAATAAAAATTTTCTTAAATCAATTACTTTAAAAATAATTATGAATTATTTTAAAATAATATATTAAAAAATAAAAGTTACCCTCCTCCTTAATTCCGGGCTTGGGACCGAATATGTAAAATAACATAGGCGGAGTTCTAACTTTTTTTTTGTTAGTAATTCTTCTTTAAAATAGATAATTTAAAAACTAATTGAAATGTTTAGAAATTTATAATTTTAAAAATAACCATAAAGATTAAAAGAGGTTAGAAATTTATACCGACACTACTTATTTAGTAGTTTGGATTCATATACCATTGTTCGCTCTCTTCGACACCGTCGGAATCTGAATTAGCCTCACGTCGCGCCTCGGTACCGCTTTCTTCAGTGTCGGCTTCAGATGATGATGGTTGTTGAGGCACATGTTGCGTGCGCTCTTCAGCAGCAATCCAATCCTTCAAGCACACAAGTCTCTCAAAAATATGTGCACCCAACTTACTTCGTTTATCGGAGAGGATCCTGTTCGCCGAACTGAAACAACTTTCAGAAGGAACGGTTGATACGGGCACGGCAAATACGTCGCGGGCCATCATCGCCAGCGTTGGCAAGGAACTTTGATGCCTCCTCCACCATGCCATCACGTCAAGTCCTTGTTCACTTTCATTGATCATCGATATATAGCTCAATAACTCGTTTGTGGATGTGTGTGGTTGGCTCTCCGACTAAAAATCTGCTAATAATCCACCACTGCTAGTGCTCCTAGAAGTGAAACTATTAAACAATTAAAAAAATTAGTGGACAAATAATGTAGATATTATAAATAATAAAGATTGAAAACACATGTATATTTATATTCATACTTAGGGGCGGCACGGGACGAAGCTGGGTTTCGGTTGTCACTCATTTTTGAGTGGTATATGTTAAACATCTCATTGAACTTCGAATTCACGTAAGCCTCCACCCCGGTTGAGTCTAAATGTAAATTATGTTTGTACCTCTCAACTACTTTGATCGTGTAAAATTTCTTGTATGCCGGGTTGAGGCAGTTTGCGATAATGGCTAGGAGAGGTACATCTTCCCAATATTTTAGAAATTTTTGTTTCATGGCATCTACAATTGGCGTGAGAGATGCATCATAGATTTCAGCTTGTTCCAATTCGCAATACACCTTGGAGATGTCATAGAGATGTCTCAGCAACTCAAACGACGTCGGTGAGTATAAGCATGATAGTTGAACGGTTGCAGTAAAAAAAATCCCTAGGAATTTGCTAAGCCTTTGTAGTTTATCCCATTCTTCGTCAATGAGTTCGAATTGCAATGCCTCGGGGTTGGACCTTCTCAAAAACTCCCCTATGACAGCTTTGTAAGGAAGGCATCGGTTCAACAACCTATATGTTGAGTTCCAACAGGTATCTATATCCCAAGGTACCTTCAACTTGCTCAATCTATAGGTGACGCATAATGCAGCAAACTGTTATTTTCTTTCTTGGTTTGAAACAATGTGGTTGAGGGCATTCTTAAATTTAAAAAACCGAAATTAAAAAACAGAATTTAAAAATAGAAATTAAAAAATAGAATTTAAAAAACAGAAATTAAAAAACAGAATTTAAAAACAGAAATTAAAAAACAGAATTTGAAAAACAGAAATTAAAAAACAGAATTGAAAAACAGAAATTAAAAAACAGAATTTGAAAAACAGAAATTAAAAAACAGAATTTAAAAACAGAAATTAAAAAACAGAATTTGAAAAACAGAAATTAAAAAACAGAATTTGAAAAACAGAAATTAAAAAACAGAATTTAAAAAACAGAAATTAAAAAACAGAATTTGAAAAACAGAAATTAAAAAACAGAATTTGAAAAACAGAAATTAAAAAACAGAATTTAAAAAACAGAAATTAAAAAACAGAATTTAAAAAACAGAAATTAAAAAACAGAATTTAAAAAACAGAATTTAAAAAATAGAAATTAAAAAACAGAATTAAAAAATAGAAATTAAAAAACAGAATCTAAAAAACAGAAATTAAAAAACAGAATTTGAAAAACAGAAATTAAAAAACAGATTTGAAAAACAGAAATTAAAAAACAGAATTTGAAAAACAGAAATTAAAAAACAGAATTTAAAAACAGAAATTAAAAAACAGAATTTAAAAACAGAAATTAAAAAACAGAATTTAAAAAACAGAAATTTAAAAACAGAATTTGAAAAACAGAAATTAAAAAACAGAATTTAAAAACCAGAAATTAAAAAACAGAAATTGAAAAACAGAAATTAAAAAACAGAATTAAAAAACAGAAATTAAAAAACAGAATTAAAAAACAGAAATTAAAAAACAGAATAAAAAAAAACAGAATAAAAAAAAACAGAATTAAAAAAACAGAAAAATAAATCTAACCTATTCAAAACAAATATAATTACTTCACATATTCAAATCTATAAAACTAACCTATTTTAAAAAACCTATTAAAAATAAATCCGAATTTTGAAAAATAAATCTAACCTATTCAAAACAAATATAATTACTTCACATATTCAAATCTATAAAACTAACCTATTTTAAAAACCTATTAAAAACAAATCCGAATTTTGAAAAATAAATCTAACCTATTCAAAACAAATATAATTACTTCACATATTCAAATCTATAAAACAAACCTATTTTAAAAATCTATTAAAAATAAATCCGAATTTTGAAAAATAAATCTAACCTATTCAAAACAAATATAATTACTTCACATATTCAAATCTATAAAACAAACCTATTTTAAAAAACCTATTAAAAATAAATCCGAATTTTGAAAAATAAATCTCATCTATTCAAAACAAATATAATCACTTCACATATTCAAAAAAATAAAACTAACCTATTTTTTTCACATATTAAAAATAAATCCGAATTTTGAAAAATAAATCTAACCTATTCAAAACAAATCTAATTATTTCACATATTCAAAAAAATAAAACTAACCAATTTTTTTCACATATTAAAAATAAATCTAACAATTTGAAAAATAAAAACTAACATATTCAAAACCGACATTTTTAAAAATACCCAAAAAATAAAACAAATTATTAAGAATAACCAGTTTCTGAGAAGATTTTTAAAAATGCCCAAACCGTACAGATTATTTACGGTTTGGAATTAAAAATCGAAACCGTAAATATTCTGTACGGTTTGGAATTTTAATTCCAAACCGTAAATAATCTATACGGTTGGCCCTTTTAATTATTTCGCGCAGCGCAGCGCCTCTTCTTCTTCTCCCTCTCTCTGTTTCTCCTCTCCGCCAGAAAAAGAAAAAGAAAAAGGGCTCCGCCAGAAAAAAAAAAAAAGGAAAAAGAAGAGCTCGTCCTCCGCCCCTTCACAGCTGGTTCTTCCTCTCCCTCGCCGCCACCCTTCCGCTGCCACTCCTCCCTTGCACTGCCACTCGTCCTCCCTCGCCGCCACCCTCCCGCTGCCTCTCCTCCCTCTTCCTCTTCCTCGCTCGTGCTCCTCAGTGACTCCGCCGTATTCTCGACTGAAAATTTCGGGTAAGTTTTGAATGCGATTAGTTCAATTTATGGTTAGGGTTAGGGTTAGGGTTAGGGTTAGGGTTAGGGTTTAATTGTGAATTTGGTGATGTGGTTAAATCCAATTAGTTGTTTAATTCGATTAGTTTAATTTGGTGATAGATTGAATTGTGAATTATTGAATTGGTTGAATTTGTTAGGGTTTAATTGTGAATTTGGTGATGTGGTTAAATCCAATTAGTTGTTTAATTCGATTAGTTTAATTTGGTGATAGATTGAATTGTGAATTATTGAATTGGTTGAATTGTAATTGTGATCGAATTTGTTAGAATTGGTTGAATTGGTTGAATTTATTAGAATTGGTGATAGATTCGAATTGGTTGAATTGTAATTGTGCTTGAATTTATTAGAATTGGTGATAGATTCGAATTGGTTGAATTGTAATTGTTCTTGAATTTGTTAAATCGGATGTGGTTATATTGCATGTTGGGTCGGGTATCAAGTCAATTTAAGTGCACATATGATGCAAACAAAATTTGCAATTTTTTTATTATGCACAAGACCAATTTACCTTTTATGTATATTTTTTAGATGAAGTGTTAATTTTTTTAAGCATACTATAAGGTTGCGTTTGGATCTACCAAGAATGAGCTAATCTTGATTTACGGTAATTTTCTTAGATTAGTTTTAAATAAACTATTAGTTTAAATATTAAATTAAATATAATATTATTTTAAAATATAGATTAATATTAACTAAAATATAAAATATAAAATATCATATTACTTTAAATATTAATTTAATATAATATTAAATTAAATATTAATTTAATATAATATCAAATTAAATATTAAATGTAATATAATATTACTTTAAATTTTAGTTTATTATTAAATAAAATATTAGATTAAATATAATATAATATTAATTTAAATGTTAAATGTAATATAATATTAGGTCAAATATTAGATTATTATTAAATAAAATATTAAATTAGCATTAAATAAATATAATATTATATTTAAATAGATTAGTATTAAAAAAATATTATTTTAAATATAAATAATATAAGTTTACATATTAGATTATGTTAATTACTATTTTATTTATTTTCATATGGTAAGACCATAAATATAATATTACTTCTATGGATCTATGGTAAGAAAAACAACATATGGTAAGTCATAATCAGCTGCTAATTTTCGATGTATTGGTCTATAAGAACTTCATTTTTTTTTTTAATAATACATGAAGTGTGGAAAGTCTTCGAATTTTCTAGCCATACTTTGCTTAAAATTTAAATATCACTCATTATACCGTTTATGTCAGAAGAGGACACAATTCAAACGTCTTTGACCTGGTACTGTAATCTTAAATCACCACCAAATTTTAACTTAGTTAAAAGAGGACACAATTTCAGGTATAGTCCTCCAAAATGTCAGAACTGTCATACCCTTCAAAAGTAAGATGTATCATCTATAATGCTTTAATTATGGCATGAAGTGTGCACATATGATCGTTATTCCAAACATACAATTTAAAACGACATTTTTACTAACATACAATTCAGCACTATTCTCAACCACTAACTCAAAAATCACTATTTCTGCACTAATTCTTGCTCGATCCAAACGTCCCCTAAAAGTTTATATTCCTATTATTTAATTAAAAATAATGTTGAGTCGATAATGCTTAAAGAAAAAAAAATTGTCGATGCTGAAACAGAAGCTAATTAAACTTTTATTTTTTCGGTTGTTCATGAATATTTTTAGTGCAATTAGCGTATTTTAGCATATTTGAGTATATTTTTATTTGTTTTAGCATATTTTTATTGCAATTAGGATGGCTAGAGGACGGCCTAGGAGACCACCCGCAGCCGACCCGGTTGATGAGCCCATTCCCAGTAATAGCAAGGACCATTTCAGTCCTTTATTATGGATGCCTCACAATGAGCATCGAGTCTCACTGGCATCTAAAGAGGTACTTTATTACTTTTTTTATTTTTTAAGTTTAAATTCTGTTGAGTTTTTCGTATTTTTAGGTTTTCATATTGTTTACTTTTTTCAACGCAGAGTGAGACAATTATTACTGTCAGGAGTCGGCATTACGACATGCAGTACTACTCGCTCATGGAGCCGTATCTGCAAAATTTGGGGTTGCAACATTTGGTCGATATTCTGGAGTCAGAGAGTAAGAGCATTAATGCATCCCTCATTGCAGGATTAGTGGAGCGATGGTGTCCCGAGACGCACACGTTTCACTTACCTTTCGGAAAGATGACAGTGACTCTCCAGGACGTCAGTGCCCTGTGGGGTTTGCCTATCCAGGGCGTGCCCGTTGGTGGCATATCTGACCCCACCGATGACAACACGATTAATTACATGCTCGAAGAGTTGTTGGGAGCTGAGCCAGATATACGCGGCAATGGGGGGAGGTCCAAGTACTGTCTGGACAAGGCAAAGTTGCGAGCTATGTTTAGGAGAGGTCTGGGTAGTGATTCCACTGAGCTCGAGATTGAGAGGTACTCATACAAAATATTCGTATTACATTTATTTTTTTTACTATATTTCATGTCGAAAATGAGTTGTTTTGTAATTTTGATATTACAGATACACACGGGGCTTCGTGATGGACCTATTTGGTTCTGTCATGTTTGCTGATTCGACCGGTGATACCATCCCGATGATGTATCTAGAGCTGCTGCGAGACCTTCAGCCGTCGAGCAGGTACAACTTGGGTGGGGCGGTCCTAGCACATCTTTACTCCAACTTGTGCCACTGTTGCAAGGTCAGTATACTATTTTTGTCTTATTTTAATTATTTAACTTGTCATGCACTTGTTGTCTTATTTTAATTATTCAACTTGTCCCTGACGGCTAATATTTTTCAAATTATAGTTGAAAAGTAAGCAAATCTATGGGCCGATTCTTTTACTGCAGCATTGGTCATGGTCACGGCTACCGGTGGGGGTACCTGAGCCGAACGAGGATCCATGGGGAGAGCCTGATAATGGAAACTGTCCGGCATTTGGTATGAAATGGTACGGACATCACTTCTACAAGGACAACCCTCACGGAAAGTCAGTAGGTATCAGGGTGGTCCGAACTCAGATTCAGAGTCTGGGTGAGACGCAAGTGATATGGGATCCATATCATGAGTTATACACTGAGGGGAGGCTGCCACAGATTGTAGCAGATGATCATGAGATGTGGCTGTACAGGGGTCCTCTGGTGTGCTTCTGGATAGTGGAGCATCACTATCCAGACCGGGTGTCCCGTCAGTTTCGATATCCTGCACTCATCCCCACAGATCCAGATGTCCCGAGATCGGTGATCATTTCTCTACACGGGTAAGTTATGTTATCTTTAGCATTTTTGTACTTAACATTGGTTCTTGGATTTAAATTGCGACTAATATATTAATTACAGGATAAGCCATGTTAATAACCACAATAGAGATTGGAGTGAGTATCACTCGGAGCACTACAACAGGGCAGCGAATATGAGTGCCAACTTGTGGCAGATGCCGGAGGCTGATGGGATGCAGTTCCAGGGAGATCCCTTATTGAGATATCAGGCTTGGTACCAGCGGGTCTGCATGGCATCAGTGTATATAAAGGGAGATTACGGCAATTTTCTTCGCTCCATGATCTTCGACGATGATGGTTATACCCCCACTGGCCGAAAAGGTGCTCGCCAGGTAATGCACCTACAATAACACATTTTTTTATCTAATCTAACTTTTTTCATAACTTTTTTCATAACTTATCTAATCTAACTTTGTTTGTTTTTGTAGTTGCTACTATCAATTAAAAGTGCCGGGCATGCAATTGTTTGTCTTGGAAAATGCGGATATAGAGCATTTGGGCATTATGTGTTGAACTTGGTTGCCCCATGCATTGATGACCACGGTCAGTCCGCTAAGCTAGTCACCATGCTACGAGACGCTGGAGAGGAAATTGATTGGCGCAAAGTGCAAAAGGACGAGCCCGACGCGCCACCTGTTATGGCTTCTCAGATGCCATCGCCACCTCACGAGCAGTCGGAGTGGGACTACCATCGTTGGGTATATGGTATGTCCGGTTGGCATGGCTATCTTGACGCCCATGGACGACCAGTTCTTCCCCCGGTATGTAAATCTTTATTTTATTTTAGATCAAGATAAAATTTTGTACTTTAGTAAATTTCTTCTTTTATTTTAAGCCAAGATAGTTAAAGTTTACTAATTTATTGGTATCCTTGCAGGGTCCTGCCTACATGCCGCCACCACCTGAGCCACATGAGCAGCATGAGTCTCCGGAGATCCACCATACGCAGGATGACAGCTACAGTTTGAGCCTTGCAGATCTAGTTGGAGATGATCAGTGGGATACAGCCGCCTCTCCGCGTCAGCCGTATCCAGCGAGGACTCATGATTGGGAGGCATCTGGTAGTGGGACTCAGCCTGACTTATCCTTGTTTCATACCCCTCTGCCAGCTACACACACCGCCGAGGATCCATGGGGTACAGCACTCACGATGAGCAGAGAGACTGAGCCCGAGGTCGAGATCACACCAGCTCGTGTGGCGCAGGAAGGAGAAGTACAGTGAAATAACTGGCATCGAGTTTTCACCAGAGAGAACAGAGGCATACCTGCTGACCGATATTCCGATTCGCGGTATCGTTGATAGAGAGTTTTTTTATAGTTTTATTTGTAGTGTTTTATGTTTTATTATGTATTATGTACGATGATAGCTTATTATGATTTATGTTATTATCTTAGATATGTTTTATGGTAGTATTTATACAACAGAAAAAATAATAAGAAAAACACTACATAATTAAGAACAACATACAGTTAAAAATTATGAAAATTGACCGACATACAGTTGACATAACAAGACATCTTCAAAAATTATGAAAATTGACCGACATGCAAAATCTCAAAACAGATCGTGAGATATCATCTCTCAAAAATTGCCCGAACTGCTGAAGGAGTGCTTCTGAGCCCAACTTTGCACCTCTGGTTGACATAGCAAGACATCTTTAAAAATTATGAAAATTGACCGACATACAGTTTTAATATCGTAGAACAAGACTGTGAAGTTTCATACAAAATCTCAAAACAGATCGTGAGATATCATCTCTCAAAAATTGCCCGAACTGCTGAAGGAGTGCTTCTGAGCCCAACTTTGCACCTCTGGTTGACATAGCAAGACATCTTTAAAAATTATGAAAATTGACCGACATACAGTTTTAACATCGTAGAACAAGACTGTGAAGTTTCATACAAAATCTCAAAACAGATCGTGAGATATCATCTCTCAAAAATTGCCCGAACTGCTGAAGGAGTGCTTCTGAGCCCAACTTTGCACCTCTGGTTGACATAGCAAGACATCTTTAAAAATTATGAAAATTGACCGACATATAGTTTTAACATCGTAGAATAAGACTGTGAAGTTTCATACAAAATTTCAAAACAGATCGTGAGATATTATTTCTCAAAAATTGCCCGAACTGCTGAAAGAGTGCTTCTGAGCCCAAACAATTCATACAAACCTCTAACTTAACAATTCAAACTAATCTAAATCACAAACAAACTAAATAACATAATATCCAAACACAAACTAAACTAAATTCCATTAAACCCTCTTAAAAAAAAAAAAAAAAAAAAAAAACCAAACCGTAAATATTCTGTACGGTTTGGAATTAAAATTCCAAACCATACAGAATATTTACGGTTTGGGTATTTTTAAAATTTCGCCCAGAACCCGGTTATTATTAATAATTTGTTTTATTTTTTGGGTATTTTTAAAAATGTCGGTATTCAAAACAAATATAATTACTTGACATATTCAAATCTAACATAAACTAAATAAATCTAGCATATTCAATAAATCTAACAAATCTAATTACTTAATAAATTTAACAAATCTAACAAATGACAAATCTAATTACTTAATATTCAATAA
Source organism: Carex sylvatica (assembly GCA_964058845.1). NCBI lineage: Eukaryota > Viridiplantae > Streptophyta > Magnoliopsida > Poales > Cyperaceae > Carex > Carex sylvatica. The sequence goes on from CAXKVR010000184.1 coordinate 19,290, forward strand.
ATATAGCATAAACTAAATGTACTCTACAAAAATAAATTAATCTAAAATGAAATAAATGTTACCTTTAAATCTCGCGAAAAATTTTTGCGGGAGGTGCTGAACTTCGTAATTTCGATATCTTCGTAATTATGTTTGCGGATTTGTAGAATGAATTAAATTTACAACTATATTTTCTTTTAAACAATAAATTAAAAAATTGAGAATAATTAAATTTGAGAATTGAGATTGAGAGAATGAGAGATGAGAGTGTGAATTTTTTGAGAGAAAGATGAGGTATTTAAAGAAAATATTGGGAGATAATAAAATTTGAAAAAAAAAAAAAAAACCGACGGGACAGTGGGTCCGGCCGGTCGGGTTTGATTAGATCGGTCCGGGCTCGATTGAACTGGCGGCAAATTCGAAATTTCAAAAAAAATTGAATTTACAGGTCGGGTACGGGCATAATTCGGGCCGAGTTTGCCTGGGTATTGAACCAAATAACCGTACCCTATCCGTTTTATGCCCGTACCCGTGTACCCGTTTACCCGACCTATATCCGGGCTCGGACACGGATATCCCGGGTACCAGGCACGAGCGAGTCGGATACGGACGACCCGACCCGGGTTTTTGCAACCCTCTATTCCGGACTAAAGCAAAATAATAATAATAATAATAATAAGAGAAAGAAGATGACGACGAACGAGGCTATGGACCATAGCCTATGGTA
>CAXKVR010000185.1:0-29747 GCA_964058845.1 Carex sylvatica
GTATAAATCAAAGCATTATTTTTTATAAAATATCTAATTAATTAATAAATTTAAATTTAATTAGTTATTTAAATTTGATTCGATATTTTTTTTTCTTCCGTCCATGGTGATATCGTGGTAGACAAATAAAAAGTTATGGATTTTGACTTGGTACTGCGAATTATTGCGACTGTACACTATTGGGGCTACGCTATCGTATATCGATACCCGCCTCAGGGAATCAGAAATAAGAAAATTACCTGGAGGCTAAAGAATTGAATTTGCTGGCAATTAATGGGAGAGGAGACCCATAAATTCTGTAGGGTAACCGGTTGAGGCAAAGTCGCAAAGAGCACCGAGCACGCATGCCCCGAGCCAGAGGGAACGGACAGCTGTCGGTTGAAAGCATGGTGGGGCTAAAGGAGACAAGTCGCCGACAGCTCCAACAGTAGCACATGTCTCCTTTGTGGTGGTCACACACCCACTTGATACCGATCTTTCTATTTGTTTACCATCTACCGTTGATTCCAGATCTTAACGGTTGAGAATTTCGGAGAAAGGTAGAGAGGTGATCGGTAGCTGCACCTGGACCACGACTCGCATTTCGATCTTTTTGGAGTGTGGGAGGACGGAGGATAAATGGTTTTAAATTTCAATTTTAACACCCTGTTTGGATGGAGAGTAGAGTAAGGGAATGGAATGGAATAGAAAATAAAATTAATATATTTTTTTTGTATTTAAATAATTAATGAGAAAAATATATTTAATTTAATTTTTTATTAATGACTGTTGTAGTTTTGTCAATCAAATATGATTAGACAGAAAATTTTCTCTTCTTTCCATTTTGTTCCTTCCTCTACTCTCCGTCCAAACAAGGTGTAAAGCGAAACGACAAAGTTGTATGATATCAAAATGAAAGGATCTTTAGAGGTTGTAAGATACCGACATGGATGCTGGCAGAGAAAATTTTAAAGGAAGAATGTAGTTCAATTATTGTTAGAACAATATCAGTATAGCAGAAAACATAATGATAGCACAGAAATTTTGGTGCTATGGTTTTTTTATCATATTGTACTATGTTTCTTGTTTTTTTGTGGTTTACTACTTAGATTATAATTTTTGAAAAGAAAGACTCTGAATCATAAAACAAATGTAATTATGTTTGTAAGAGTTTAATATAACTATCGGGCAACTTCTGCCACAATATCTCCTAAAGAAAAGACAAAGTTGTATGGTTCTGGTTCTGGTTGGATCACCGAGAGATGTAGTATTTTTTTTTTTTTTTTTAAAGTTAAACAATGGCTGTCTCATAAAAAATAATCGTCGGATATAGGAGTGTAAACGAGCTAGCTCGAGCTGAGTTGGGCCTTAACTCAGTTTGTTTATTTTAGTCCAAGCGAGCTGAACTTAGGTCACCCGAACCAAAAACTCCTGGCTCGCTTGTGACAAGGCAGCCCGAGCTGGCTCGTTGGGCTTTATTGAACTACTATTATACAAATTCAAAAATACAAAAATACAAAAATAAGAAAGTCCATTTAAAAAAATTAAGAAATCGTTCAGCAGGCACATCTTCAAGCAACTGAAACCCATATCATTTCTTCCAAAACTAAAATACATCAATTTTACATAATTACGCCTTTGAAAATGAGACTAGACTTAAAATTATACGGGGCTAAACCCTAAATTCACTATAGCTTAACGAACCGAGCTGGCCCGGTCCGAGCTGACCCTTGGCTCAGCTCGTTTATTTTGGCCTGAGCCTGAGCGAGCTGTTAGCGAGCGAGCTAGAGCCGAGCCACGAGCAAACCGCGAGCTTTTTTGATAGCCCTAGTCGGATAAAACTAAAATATTTTTTTATATAACTTAATCTTTTATGGCAAATGAATATAGAGTAGAACTAGGGTGTTTTAAGTTCCCTAAGTTCTTTGATGAACTCAAGTTTAAACTCATCGAATTGGTTTTAATTGATAAATTTGAATCGTTGAAACCGGTTTACTTTACGAGTGATACATTTACATGTAAAAAATAAAAATTAATTTTGCATAGTGTCAAGTAGTCAAAGTATTTTAAAAAAAAAAGAATTAATTAAAATTAGTTTATTAACCTTCTAATTTTGACCACTTGACTTTAAACTAAATTAATTCGAATATTTGAAATTTTTACATGTAGACGCATCACTCATAAGGTAGGCGGGTTTCAATGATTTGGATTCTTCATTTGAAGCCGATTTGACGAATTGTAGATTTGAATTCACCAAGGATCTTGATGAACTTAAAAGCACCTTAGTTCTACTCAATGAATATATATATTACTTGAACACAACATCTATCTAATATCATAAAATATAACAAAAAAGATATATTTGTTGGTCTCATTAATTTTAAAAAATAATGTAACTTACGAATTGAACAAAATTACATGAATGTTGTACAAATCAATCCAATGTAACAATAAAATGATATAAAATTTCATATATGATTTTGTTTTTATCTATTATTCAACAGGACAACGAGTATGTAGTGGCTCTCACTTGTATTCTTATTTGATAAGCAAGCCATATATAATTATTCTTACGTGTAACATCTATCGACAATTTGTGCCAACTCTTAATTTGTTTAGGTGGAAATTTGAAGTTATTCGTATTTTGATCCAGATCTAAGTGCTTGACGAATGACAAATCATCCGTCATAATTTTTAAGAGAATTATTTATTATATATATTACTATTTTTTTAACTTAATCCTTAACACAAAAAATTGAGGGATTACTGTGTTAATTTTTTTTTTTCAAAACTATGCTGCATATATTTGTAAGTTGATATTATTTTGATGTCATTGACAAAAATATGATTTATCTCCATTCTATTATTAAGCACGTTGGGTATCTGATCCTCCAATGGCTACGATTGAAAGATAAAACTTCGGATTTGATCTCAGCTCTCCACTTACATAATTTGTCTTATTTTGATTAAATGCATATGTTTTATGTATAGAAGTCTAAATTTAGTTAAAAACATACTTACCACATGTGCTGCTATACGATACGTTACAATTAAAATTGAACAAACTATGAAATTTAGCAATATATTTATCCGTTTCATTATTTCTTTGTTTCCATATTTCTCCTTTTCAATTGAGAAAGTCCACCTTCTATTTTTTTATTCTTTGTTTCCTTACTTCTTTTTTATTTTTATACGGATCACAATGATTTTTTTTTATTTCCTTATTTCTCTTTCTTTATTTCTATACATATTGTTGTATGCAATTTAGAATATATTTTCAATATAAAATATATCAATGTGTGTGTATATATATATTCTAAATTGGAAACAAAGAAGAAGAAGAAGAATATAAATTGAAACATGTGTGTGAATATATATTTCTCTTATAATATGTGTGTGTATATATATATATCCTATACATACACACGATAACACTTTTTATTTATGTTTTTTGATATCATATTATATGTTGATATTGAATTGTTGTACGATATTTGATATTATATTCGAATCAAGCTATTATTTGATATCATTAGTACTTAAAAATAAATAATCATCACATCATCAAATTGTTATCAGAGATCACGATTAAAGTTAATTAAAAATACAACATCATATAAATTTTCTATTAACATGTGTCTTAATTTTTGAATAATTATTATTATTTTTATTGATATTTTTTCTCTTATAATGTCTTCGTTGCAACGCACAGATATGATACTAGTAATTTACTATATATGCACTTTGCTCACACTAGTCGATTGCATGTTGTTGCTGTGCTCGGCGTAGATCTATAGTAAAACTATTTAATATGTTAAAACTCTATTCAATAGGCTGGTAATTTGCAGTGAATTTTCTATCCAAAAGAGTAGTCAGAAACATCTAAAAATTACACAAAATAGGCTGGTTCTAAATAACGCACTATAGTATTTTTGGATTATAAAAGCACAATAGTGGCATAGCATCGTTGTTTTAGCCGTTCCACTATAACACAATAAATGCTATTTAAATTTTTAATATTCATACTCAATAAAATATGTTCGAGCTTCAAGACTTCTAAGATAATAATAGTTAGATCAAACTATTAATTATCATCACATTAATCTTGTTTCATTAATTAATGTTAAATTAAACGTTTATCAATGTGTAATATATATATACATACTTCAATGTATGAAATTTATTATATTGTTATGTTCATATGTCAAAGTTTCTATAAATCATTTTATGTTGCATTCAATTAAATAAAAGTCTCTTCCCTCTCTACTAGACATACAATTAAAATAATGACTATTGTGGTAAATTTTAGATTAATTAGGTACTTAAAAGTTAAAACCATGTATCACTTGCCCACCTTGACATATAAGTTGTATCTGCCAATTTATGTAGATTAATTGTTGGCTGAGAGGTTCATTAAAAAGTAAATTTCCGAGTGAAAATATGCAAAATCATGTTAAATAGCTAGAATAAAGTTTGACTTAATTGTAATTTATCTTTATTTATTTTTCGATGTCAATTGAATACATTTTAAACAGATCTTACATATAAGAATTTGAAGCAAATGAAAAGTAAATGTATTTTGAAATATAAAATATAGAACTTATCCAATCAGAAGAAAGTTGATTGCATCGAGCACGACACAAATCTGTGTGCATGTATATATATATACAAGAATAGAACAATATCTGTGACTGTGAGGGATATTATTGGTATATACTCATGGATGTTTTCGTCACTAATAGAAAAAATACTTTTTTGTCGGTATACCATTGCGGATAGTTAATTTTTACTCTCGCAGATACTATTTCATTTTTATAGTATATGACGAAGCTGAACACATGTTCAACATTTGAGATAATTATAAAACACTTAATTTCTCTATAGTTAATTTGAATAAATCAAACAAAGACGCCTAGGATTCAATAGTATATATAATTATCAAGAAGTAAACTTTCTTTGCAGTTTTTGATAATATTGGTTCTTTGTACCTATATCTGTGCTGTCGTCTTTCATTAAACAAGCATAAGAAAATGTACGCGTAATTTAAAAACGAGTTGGTAACTCCAGTTTATTATTCAAATCTTCCCGAAGCATTTTAAAATTAGGTCCAAGTAGCCATTAAGTTATCACCATTTGCGGCAAGAGAAAATCGGTTTGGTGTCGGATGCACCATTTTGGTAGCTCCAAATATTTATTTGTTCGGATCATTATCATACACACAGTCCAAACTATACTCCAGGCGCATCTAATAAATTTCTTCTTCTGAGGGAGACAGCACCGGGAGACAGGATGTTCCTTAAAGGCTACGTGTCATCATGTGGCTGGTTGATGGTCTGCCCACCCCCACGACCAAAACTTTCACTTACTATGCTTGTTCTTCGTGAACCTGGACAATCTCTCTTTCTATCTCTATCTCAATTTACGTACACCAACACCATCGAGTAACATCGTAAAAATCTCACATCCATCTATAAGGGACTGAAAGAAAGCGACAAAAAACTCAGAATCCAAGTCTCAGAGAGAGGAAAGGAGAAATAAATTAAAGGGCGAGAGAGAAAAGACAACCACGATACCGTAACCCTAGTTGGAAAGAGAGAAAAAAAAAATGTCAGTTGAAACGGAGAGGAGCTCGACGGAGTCGGAGGTGTCGGGGCTAGACTATGAAGAGACGGCGCTGACGCTCCGATTGCCAGGTGGCACATCACGAGCTGCCGGATCGGAGCCTGACAGGAAACGTGGCTTCTCCGAGACCGTTGAGCTTGGTCTGGGCAATGGCGCTCGGATGGAGACATGTGGCGGGTCCTCTGCTGGTGATCAGTCCGATGAGTCTCCTGAATCACAAGCATCAGTTGCTGAGAAGCCACCTGCGCCAAAGTAAGCGAGAAAAATTCATCTTAGCCTTGAAGTAATATGATAAATTGATAATTAATATAGAAAATTTGTTATCTGACAAACTGAGAGTTTAACTGAACAAAAAAAATTGAGTAGCAGGATACCTTGAGGCGCCAACTATTGAAGTTTTTAGAATATATCAGTCTTGTTAAATCAAAATTGGGATGTGTATGGAGATGGGGTTGAAACAAGATGGGTTTAGTTTTTGTGTTAAATGTCTTCTTAAAAGGCAATTGTGATCATCCTGAGCTTACTGGTGCTCTTTTATGTATAGAACACCTATGATAGATTAGAGAAAATTGTAGATCGTCTGTGACTCTGTGCATAGAGGTTCTCTTACCAGTAGGCCAGATCTGTTGCAAATTAATTTATGAGTGGCATGCTGGTCCAGCATGTGCCAGATCCATACTTTTGGGTGCCAATTTTATGGTTTATGATGTTTTCTTTTGTGGCAAATTGAGGTTTCTATCTATATCAGAAGTGCAGCTCAGACTGCTCAGTATGCTTGAGAGAACTGCTTTGTCAAAATCAGGCAAAGTAAAAACTTAAAAGTACCCTAAACTGCTTGTACTTAATATATGCAGATAGAGGGGGAACAAAAAAACAGTTTCAACTGAAAACCAAAATTACCCAGAAAGGCAATTTAAAGGAAAAAAATAGCAGTAGTGCTGTAGTACAGCAGTTATTTAATCTCTGTGATTAAGTTCTGTTATATTGTATTTGAGTCATAATATATCCACTATTGAAATTCATGAAAGAATCAAACTTTTAAATCCCCTTTAAAGGAGTCGTCTATTTCCTTTTGTCTAAAATTGGACTTTTGACTCTTTATGGGCATATTGACATTCAATTACTTGTGCAAATAAAGTAACCATATTTGTAGTGGAAATAATAGAACTTTTGAATATTGTACTCGAGTTTCCATTTCCATTTCTCTAAAATTAGATTTTTGACTATTTATTGGCATTACTTGTGCATTTAAAGTAACTGCATTCTTGGTCGAAAATACTGATTCTAGAATGTTGCTTGTAATGTAATGATGTAGAGCTCGAGTAGTGGGATGGCCGCCGGTACGGTCATTCAGGAAGAATGTGATGAAGAGCTGCAAGCTGGTGAAAGTGGCTGTTGATGGGGCACCATATCTTCGCAAGGTTGACCTGGAGGCCTACACAGGCTACAATCAGCTCCTTACTGCCCTTCAAGAGATGTTCTCCTGCTTCACTATCCGTACTCTCTCTCTCTCTCTCACTCCCTCACTATCTGTGTCCCACACACACATCCTGTTATCCTTGCGCATATTGGTGATACTAAAAGCTTAAGCAGCTTGTGATATAATGACTGGGGTTCTTGCTTAGATGACACTTCTTTCGTTATCGATATTCTGTTTTTGGTTCAGTTTGGGCATAGGTTAGACACGCTGTAGCGTAAAGAATCACTAGAAGTTTGAAAAGAGAGGAAGTCAAATGTTGTTATTTATGCGCTAAACTGAAATTCTCGGTAGAGTGAATTATGTTTTTCATATTCCTAAAACATGAACAAAGTCCAGATGATAATCAACCCATTCACTTTCATGGGAGATATGAATTAAACATGATGGCTTTGAAATTGTCAGCTTAAAGCAAAAAAATTCGTGCTTTTGGACATTGCCTTTTTTACTTTGCACTGTCTGTGTGTTAGATTATAATTTTGTCTCTAAAAGGGGAATCTAACTTCAATAAAGGTCCTTTTAATTTACTTGTATATATTTTTGGAATGTCAGGGAACTATCCTGACGAGGAGAGAAAATTGGTTGATCCAGTGAACGGGACAGAATATGTACCGACTTATGAGGACAAGGAGGGTGACTGGATGCTTGTTGGTGATGTACCTTGGAAGTAAGAATATGTATCTTCATCTTTTTAATTCAGAGCATATTGATCATCATCTTCAAATAGAACGGCATTGCATCTTGTTCCCTATTTCTCTTATATTTTTGTTTTAATCTTAAATTACACAATGCTTAGTGTATTCATATGTTTCTTGTTTTTGTCATGTGAAAAGCATTGGGGGTTATACAAAATATCATTATCCGTCAGTGTCGACTAGGGAAATTGCCTATTCTATTGAGAAATGTTGGCATGCTGTCATGGACAACAATGCCAAACATTTGACTGCTAAGGGGCCGAAATGGAAACTATGAAGCTTTAGCACAATAATATTCAGTTGAAATGTACTGTTGGACCCTATTTAACTCAAGAACTTATTAATATGTTGTAGAATGTTTGTGGAATCCTGCAAGCGCCTCCGTCTGATGAAAAGCTCCGAAGCTGTCAACCTAGGTAACACTTGCATAATATTATGACCTCCTAGGTACCTTGTGCAACTTGAATATGGGAAAAGAGAAAAGCATCGTCTTTTTGGTTTCATCTTATTACCCTTGGAAATTGCTCATGAAAATTTTGACAGAATATCAGGTAATAGAATTTAACCACCATCTATGTATGCACCATTAAAGCTGTAGATAAGTACAGATTCACTAGTAGATAAAAGTTAACCAAGCTAGAGGAAAGTAAGGAGTTAACAGAGGTGTATGAATTGAATAACCCGCTCTCATCTGCATGTTCTAATTTATTTATTTCTCTTAATTGCAGCACCAAGAGCGCAGCACTAGTAATTTGGTAGAAGAGCCAACATACCAGTGTAGTGTATAGCTCGTCAGTGACTCCTCTCGAGTCCTGATTTGGTGCTTGTGATTTGCAGCCCGCAAAAGTCCTAGGTTTTGCTTGAGAAATTATATAAACAATCCTTAAAGTTTTGGGTGATTCTGATTTTTGGTCCTTGAAGCTTAAAAGATGTCATCATTTTGGTTCTTGAAATTTACTTTGGTGGTCTGTCGTTTAGCTCTGCTAGGACTAAAAGATATCTTAAACTTCTAGGACTAGAAAGAAAAGTGTCTTTGACTTCAAGGTCTATTTATTTCACTTTTTTTTTTGTTTTTTTCCCCACATGCCTTGTTGTTAAGTTTTTACTGTGAAACAAAGCGTATACGTTAAAATAGCTCGTTTCTTAGTGATAAGCTCAGTTTACTTAGTTGGCCTGATTTTTGCATTGAGTGGCCTTCTTTTTTAGCTGTCATTGTTCAAGTTTTTACTTGGTTTTGTCTCTCTCGCATTGCTTTTCATGTGTTTTAGGAGACCTATATATGACTGTTTTTATGCATGAGTGAATACTATTAGAATTTCGTGTAGAGAAGCTGGAACTTGATAAGCCAATTGTAAATTTTGTTTTGTTTTTTGACGGTGAATACCAATCTTTTGAGCTTTTTGTTATTATTATCCTATATTCCCATGACGGTGAAGACCAATCTTTTGAGTTTATTTGTGCATGGGGCCTTGAAAGGAAATGGGGAATGATTTTAAACGTTCAACTACGCTAGACTAGGAACAAGGAACAAGGAACAGAGTTAATTGACCGTGTGAACAGGTCCGGTTGCTTTCTGAGACAGATATGGACCAACCATGGAATCATTCATAAGGAAATCAAGCACCTTGTAATATACCAAAATTGTTAAAACGTGCATTTACATGTACAGCTCTCAGTAATATCATACCAAATTAATTTATCGTCGAAATGCAGCGCACACCATGAAGTTCTTTCCAAAGAATTATAGGGCAAAAGCCCTGTATAATACTTGGATAATAACATTAAAGAGGATTATCTTGTGCTAAAATTTGAATACAAGACGATTGGAAAAAGAAGAAGAGAAAACACACATATTGTCGAGGATAATAAAAATGGCCGTGCTTGTCAACCAAGTTAAGAGGTGAATCACTGATGTAAGTGTTAGGACCAGCACTACAGAGCATGAGGTTAAGGAGCAGCTGTCATGCACTAGAGTTAAATTTTCTTTTTATTAATAATCGATTCTAATACTTTTTTTTTTAATAAAATAATACTATTTTTTTAATAAAATATATTGAAGAATGAGTAAAAATAAAAATGTCGGAAAATCTAGTGTAACTTAATATTTGCATTGAATATTTTCGTGAGAGATAAATATCTGCTTAATATATATTTTTTAGAGAGGAGGGTTCTAATGCCTTATCTTTTTCATATCTCATCATACCTCATATTTTATATTTTTATTTTCAAAGTTCAAATTGTTGATCGGAACCATTCAACATAATATTTGTACTAAAATATGCATGGAGAAATTTTTTTACTAATTTTTAAGATAGATACAAAATTATTGTTTTTGAACTGTTCAAAAAACAGTGATTTTCTACCCATCTTAAAAAATAGTAAAAAAATTTCAAAATTATAAAATTTCATCCCTAACCATATTTTAGTATATATATCATGTTGAACGGTTCGGAACGACAAGTTGGACTTTGAAAATGAAGATATAAAATATGAGGTATGATGAAATATGAAAGGCATGAGGCATTGAAAGTTTGGAACATTCCACATTTTTAGACTAGAACTAGGGTGTTCTTGGTGAACTCAAGTCTAAAACTTATCAAATTGGCTTCAAATTACGAATCTGGACCGTTGAGACTCGCCTATCTTATGAGCGATTAGTCTACATTTGAAAATTTTAAACATTCGAATTATTTTAGTATAAAGTCAAGTGGTCGAAAATTAGAAGTTTAATAAATTAATTTTGATGCATTTATTTTTTGAACGTTTTTTGACCGCTTGACTTTATAGTAAATTAATTGGAATGTTTAAAGTTTTTACATGTAGACGCATCACTCGTAAGGTAAGCGGGTTTGAACGGTTCAGATTCTTCATTTGAAATCGATTTGATGAATTTTAGACTTGAATTCACCAAGGGACTTGATGAACTTAAGAACACTCTAGTTCTACTCATTTTTTTGTATATTATTTTATGTTTTACAATATTCTAAAACCTAAAATCCAAATATTCTAATTTGAGTGCATATATACATACTTCATTATCTCTGTTATTCAAATTTGAGAAATCCAACTCCAATTATGTGGCTCCTTAGTTTAATTTAGATTTCTCTTAAATTATAGAGGCCGAAAAATATTAACGGAGCTGTTAATTTGATCAGCCAGAAGCATCCCCACTTAATAAAAAAATTTAAATAGCATGTTTATTTTCCATTTTTTAGAACAACAAACAGATACAAGGAAGCATAGAAAGATGTAACACAAACAAATAATAACTTTAAACAACCATCTTGATAATAATGAACAAATTGATTGACAAATTAATTTTTAACTCGAGAAGGTTATCTAATTTTATCCAAATGATGATGATTGACAAATTGAATTTTTTTTTTTAGTAAAATAATGATCAAGTCCTTATTTGTTTTATTGAATGAAGATATGTTACATTTGGGTTTTGAAATGAAATCCTGTTACACAGAAAACAAAGAAAAATGGAATCAAGGTGATGGACAAAATGATTATTAAAATTTCTCGTTTATCCTGATAACACTTGATAAGTTTGATAGTCTTCTGTGCATTTTATTACTTAAATTAACTATATGATTAATTAGACTTTATAGTTGTCATTCTTATAAAAAAAAATTTAATGCTTGATTGAGATGTTTGTATTTACAATATTTTTTTATTTCGGCAAACAAAAAGTTTGTATATATTAACAAGAATGTGTTTCATGACCTCATTAATTTTCATCATGGTATGATGATGAAACTATCAAAATTAGACCATTTGGAGACTTCATTTCCTTAAGAAACTTCTGTAACATAGGTATGTGGTTTTTATTTCTTTTTAAATGTGTTATGAAATATATTAGTATTTTTTTGCTTGTGAGATGCAGAATTTGAATCAATTTATCACACAAAACACTCAATGCTAAACGAATTAGCAGCAAACAGTTGATATGTGTTATTTAGAATCTTATTGCCTTATTGGCAATTCAATCATGCATATATTCATTTTTAAATGATCAATGTTCTTGTACCCTTATTTTACAAGAAAAATTTCATAATTTATTTTTGCTACGTATTCAATTAAGCAAGTAGGAAATTTTTACTTTATTTTTAAGATTAATTAATGATTTTTAGAAAATTACAAGTACGAAATTTTAAACTTTTTTATTTGAAATTAATAGTACTACTAGGATTGGATGTTTGAAACAACCGATTCTAAATTTTTTTTTTTTTTTTGCAGAACCAACTTTAAAAAAAGAAAAAAAAGTATTTAGGATCGGTTGACCAAAAAATCCGATCTGATTAGTTTTTAGGATCGGTTTTATTAATAAAACTGATCCAGATAAGTATTAGTATCGGTTGTTTCATATAGCCGATTCAGATAGGCCGATTTGAATTCCAGTTTTTCCACTAGTGATAGTCTTTGCATACAACAAATATATTTTATTAATATAAGTCTTTGTTTTAAATCTTCATATGTTTTCAAAATTCAAACACATAATCCTGAGCAAGAATTACATTTTTAATCCTCCATCTCTTAAAGAGGATTGTCGAACAAGCAGAATATATCTATAACATGTTTCCCGATTGATTAAATTTTGTATGTCAAAGAACCCAAATATGTTGTCATTTCATAGGCATGCGATTACATGCTTATACGTTATACCGCCGGTGTATCGAAGTACAATTCATAGAAAATAATATGATAATAACTTAGCAATATCACTAGATTAATTACATGACATGATGAATATTAATGGAATTCTTGATGGGAATTTTGTTTTTTGAAACTTTATACTATATATAAAGTCAATTGAGGGAAAAAAAAAATTGTGCACGGCTAATTTTGTGCCTCCAACAAGGGAGCGGGATTTTCAACGGGTATCGGACCGACATCCGTCCGATGTCTAATCTAAACCGTTGATCTACATCAAAATTTGCATAAATTGATTTAAATATGTACCAATTTTAACCGTTATAGTGTTATGTGAATCTAAACCGTTCATGCGATCAGTACAAATTGAATGATTTAGATCGGATATCGAATGAATTTTCAGTCAAATATCTGTTGGAAGCCCTCCTCTCCCTTCCAACAAATTTCAATTCCAATTCCAATTATCTGTATTATCGTATTATCGTATTCGTAACTATGGCTAAAAAGTGTCTAATAAAAGTCAACTATTTCGGCATTCAGGACTCCACGGTGGCACTGGCCAACAACACTTTAATTTCCGAAATTTTTATAAATACCCAAAACAATTAATGAATTACGGAATCTACTCTATTTTTTACAAAAATTCGATTTATGCCCTGTCCGGTTAACGGTTAACCGGATAATTCATACCTTTCCGCCGAATAGATTCCCGGATACTCTGAAACAAACCCGGTTAACGGTGCACCGGACGTTTAAACCCGGTTAACGGTGCACCGGAAGTTTGATTTTTGTCCGGTTAGCGGTTAACCGAACCGAATCCGGTTAATGGTCCACCGGAAATGCTGCATTCATCCGGTTATTGGTTGACCGGTTATTGGTTTGCTCGGTTATATAACCCAGTTAGTTTACCCGACGAGCTCAGACCTCTCCGCACCTCTCCGCAAATTTCATACGTGCTATCTTCAGATCTACGAAAAAAAAAGTATGTTTTTTTTTATTAATAAAATTATATAAGTTGTTAATGTTTAAAATATTTCTGTAACTAGTTTTTTTGTAGCTGTATTTTTCCAAAAATATCACATTTTTTTCAATAACTTGTTCTTAAATTTGTAATTTGTAATTTTTTTAGGGAATAAATTTTTAATTAATTTGTACTAATTTTGGTAGCTATATTTTTCAAAAATGACAAATTTATTTTAATGACGTGTATTTTTTGTTAACTTGTTCTTAAATTTGTATTTTTTTTAGTGAATAAATTTTTAATTAATTTGTACTAATTTTTGTAGCTATATTTTTCAAAAATGACAAATTTATTTCAATGACTTATAATTTTTTTTAACTTGTTCTAAAATTTGTATTTTTTTTAGTGAATAAATTTTTACATATACCTTTAGTATATATGATATCATTTGTTATGTACCGTACTAAATTATACCTAAAGATTTAATTATTAAATTTTTCTTGACATATAAATATATTTTTTTTAAAAATATCATAAAAATTACTCATTCTTCGTACTTTAACATTCATACAAAAATAAATCAGTAAATTATTAGCTATCCATATTTTTTTTTTAACTATCTATCTTTTTTGGACATTAAGATTTTTTTTGAAATTATGTTAATTATTATTTTTTTAATTACAGATACGAAGCACACGATCACACTCAGACGGAGAGAAAGGAAGAACCTAAAGGCAAAGATAAATGAAGATAAAAAAGAAAAAAGAAAAAAAAGGTCATTTTTTATTAATTTGTAAATTATTTAGTTTTAGAAATTATGTTACTTATTATTTAATTTGTTATAAATAGTAGTTTATTATTTTTTATCCAGGTGTAGTTTTAAAATTGTAGTTTGTTATTCAGACGAATCAAAATAAAAAATGACCGTCATCTGTGTGAGATTTTTTGTTGGAGGAGAAATCCTGTACAATGATGACGGAGTTTTTTACAGCACCCGACCTAAATACTCATTACCTATAACTATGGAGCATAACTTTGATTATCTCCAAAATGAGATTTATAAACTGATTGGGTATACCGTTAGTGAAGCAAATATGGAAATTCAAGCCAGGTTTAACATGTCTACCGATGGCCAACGTGACTATCAATTGGTACAAATAACAAACCAGCAATCGTTCGAAATGATTTTAGGAATTTTGGCGTCTTTTCCACAAAGGTTTCCGATTCTAGAGTTATTTGTAGAATTGGAACCGAACCATACCGGTTTTAATTTCCAATCAAATATGAACAGTCAGATACCTGAAACTCGATCTCAACCCAGTACGAGTAGGAACCCTGAACCCATAACTCGATCCCGACCCAGTACCAGTCAGAATCCTGAACCCACAACTCGATCCCGACCCAGTACCAGTCGGGTTCGTAGACCAGTACCGATTCCAGATTTTGTTCCACCTGTGGATGTGATTGATGATGACAGTTTGGTGAGCGGGGATGAGATGCTCTCAGATGAGTCATCAGGTTCCGACAATGACGTTAGTGTTGGGGTTTTGACAGTTCAAACCCATTGATTTGATTAAGTGCGGAAAGAACGTAAAACAAAAATTTTACTTCTAATCTTAATCCAAGGATTAAACGGGGTATGTCAGAAAACATTCCAAGGGGTCCACCTTCCGTATTCCTTTGACATCAGAACCCTATTTAATCCTTTTACAGATCTACTCCATAATTGATTTCTAAAACATTAATCTACTTACCAGTTAAATAGATTAATATAACTTGTATATACCTTGTTTCCAAATTCTGATTGGAAAGCAGACCGAGCGAGAAGAGCTACACCAGGGAATGACTCGTCTCGGAGTATCACACGTGTGATACCTCTATTGGTTATCCACCAGGACTAACCAGAGAGCGGTTTATTTCTTATTGCCAGAAATACCGTAAACTGCGGTTTTCTGCAAAAACACTATTCACCGAGAAAAGGACGAAATAACACTATTCACGAATTTGCAGTTATTCAGGTTCACTAATGAGCAAAAACTGAAATACCGCGAAATTCGAGAAAACACTATTCACCGATCCCGTAAATATACTTCTCAACAACCCGCAAGATTATACGTCAACTACGTATAACTTTCTTTTCCCAATCGAAACACTATTTGGGAGAGAAACCGAGAAAGAGAGAAAATAGAAATTCGAATCGATCTGACAATCTGATACGATGTGAATTAGCAAAAATTTCTCTTACCCTCACCCCTCTATTTATAGGCATTTGAGGAGGTTTGGAAATTACGAAAATGCCATTTACCAAAATGCCATTTACGGAAATGCCATTGAATGGATAAGGATGATGACATGTCATGTGTAAAAAGACCAAAATGCCCTTGTGGATAATGTTGATGACATGTATGGATAATGATGAATTTAAAAGACAAAATTCAATTAATATCCATATGTCATATATATAATTGTTCTGAAC
Organism: Carex sylvatica; assembly: GCA_964058845.1. Lineage (NCBI taxonomy): Eukaryota > Viridiplantae > Streptophyta > Magnoliopsida > Poales > Cyperaceae > Carex > Carex sylvatica. Next base: position 15,867 of record CAXKVR010000185.1, read on the forward strand.
AATTATATTTCTTGCGGTTGTTGTTTCGGTAATTTTTATACAACGTGTCGTGCACGTTTACAATTTAACCGTTGTTTTTGCTTGTCATCTTATATGACATTTATAATTTAATTATAACACGTATAATTAATTATAACCATCTTAATATTAATTATAATCAATTTATAATTAATCAATAAGATTCTCCAATTAGCTCTTATACGGTGTGACCCAATAGGATCTGTGTTATGTTGGTAAATAGAATTAAAACTGTTTTAACTTCTATAATCATGAGAGGCATCTGGCATAACGCGTCATGACCATCAAATTACACAGATGATGCTGTACTGTACAATATCACGATCCAGTAAACTATTTTACTCGTGTCAGTTCTTTCGTCTCATAGCTATCAGATCAGTTTCAAGGTAGGTGTGTGTCATCCTTGCAAACTTAATCTTTTCTTGATCTTGAGCAGATTATCAAATATAATTACTCTTGTAATTATACCGCTAGCAGATAATCTTACTCTATCAAGGGGCCCAGTGATGCTATAGCTCGTATAGAGATACGAGGGCAATAGTACTTTTGGTAAACCATCACTACCTCAGCTAAGCTATGTGTACCGAAAAGCTACCGTTATAACTGCGTTTTACCGACAGCGTTAGATAACAATCACACATACACATCTCTTAGTAGGAAAGATGAATACCTCATACTTTAGAACTTAACACTGAATGAAAACATTAATGACACGTACACAATTCCATTTAATGTTTCATTCGGGGTCTGTCAAATACCATGTTCCTAGAACATGTATCTATGTGATTAAAATGACATCTCTTGTCAGTGGTCTGTAAAACTTGACCATCTTTTAATCCACATACTAACCTTGTAACGGTTAATTAGTGTTCCTGCTAATTACCTCGGTTAGTGACTTTTAAGAATATATAACATCTATATTATGAAGTTTCACAATTCCAGTTATTGACTCTAGTCAGATAAAGGAATGATTCATAAATGTAATAATATTTAAGGCAACAAAATGACAGTTTATTTAATCACTCAATTCATGAACAAAGCTTTATGATAATTTATCGTATTATTGACTTCTAGATTATTACAAACTAACAGTTAGAGCAATCAGACGGTCACAATCACGTAACCCGATAACTGGTCGGGATGATATGAGACATTCAGTTGATAGTTTCAATGACATATCCGGTTTTCGGCCTGCAGATATCGATTTTTTCAGCAGCTCAACCAGAACATTTGACAATTCATTAGCCAAAGGCCAAGTGTTTGAGTCGAAAGCGGCTTTAAAGGTAGCAATAAATGAGTTTCATATCCAAAATAATTATGAATGTTTGGTTTCTAAAAGCGAAACTAAGCGTTTAACTATAAAGTGCAGAGATAATTTTTGCAAATTCAAGTTATCCGCGAAGCTTAACGGTCTTTCAGGATCTTGGATTATTACCAAACAAGCAATGCCTCATGTGTGCAAAGTACCGGCAACATGTGCTGATCATCGTCTGCTTACTGCAGAGATGATTGCCCTATCAATTGATGATGCAATTAGAAAGGATGTGTGCGCGCCTATAAATCATATCTGCGATTTGGTGAAAAAAGAGTACAAAAATGTAACACCTAAGTACAACAAATTATGGCGAGGCCGTGAGCTTGCTATTGCAAATCTGTTTGGTAGTTGGGAGAACTCGTACAACTTGCTTATTCTAGTTTTGGAAGCCATACAAAGAAATAATCCAGGAACCAAATATTGTGTGACCTCGACCCCTATTGACGGAGAAACTGACAGGTATTTCAAGCAAGCCGCATGGGCATATGGGCCTTGTATTGCAGCGCTGCCGTTCCTCAGACCAGTGATTAGTATCGATGCTTGTTTCATGTCAGGACGGTACCAAGGTAGATTGCTAATGGCATGTATGTACGATGTGGAGAACCAATTACTTCCATTGGCTTTTGCAATTGTGGAGAAAGAAAGCGCAGAAAACTGGGGGTTTTTTATGAGATGGTTGCGATTGGAAGTAATTGGAGATAATCGATTTTTTTGTGTCATCTCGGATAGACATTTGGGAATTAAATCCGTGTTCCAGAGTTCACTTCTCGGATGGGATGAGTCTACCGACCAATGTGTCCATCGGTATTGTTCTCAACATGTTGCCGAGAACCTCTTCAAGCACGTGGGACGAAACAGAGATGTCAGTGATAGGTTCAAAATTGGAGTAAACAAATGCAAACCTAGGAGGTGACAGAGATGTTTGAAGACTTCGAAGTTGGTTGTCCAGAGGCTCCCACTTCACTGTCGGAAGCTTGTTGTAGACCCTTCCGTAGGGCTCCCAATTTACACGATCCTCCGTCAAACTATGAAACTGGCCCCGTGGGATACGTGCACCCTGGGTCTTGAAGTGAGAGGATGCAGTGTACTTGTGCGGACCACACCATTTGTACGCAAAAGATGGGCATGTGTCAAGTGTTGGAGCGCCCCAGATAGGTTCCCAGTTTTTAGTTTGAGGCTCAGGCCGGTGAACTGGAAAACAAGTCCATGACCAGTGCTGCAGAAGCATCACCGGACCATGCATAGATCCTCTCCCGGGGTCGGTAGCGACACATAGATGCCGATACAGATACGCAAGAACTGCTCCACCCTAATTGTACTGTACTGGCTGGTTCAAATCCACAATTAGATCGAGATACCACAGCGGTATCCCGTCTCCGCCACTATCCACGAACAAACTGGACGACATCAGGTCCAAGATATATGCACGGACATACCTAGCAAAATTCAATACAATGTTAGTACATTATTGATAGGCTAAAACACAAATAAATTGATGTATATATAAATATATATATAATATTTACCACTTCAGTATTTGATCGTTGCGATCTGCCGGTAGCGTCTTGAATCGTTCACGAAATTTAGATTTCAGAAAAGTCAACTCCAATGTTCTTTCATTTCCCTCATGCCCCCGTTTTTTCATAAGATCACTCTGTTCATGCTCTTTTATCCCTAACAATTCGAAGAGCCGACCTTTTGCAATTCTCTCGTCTGTACTCCCCGTGACTGGGACCCCCGTAATAGGCAAACCCCACAAACAGCTCACGTCCTCTAACGTAACTGTAATTTATCAAATAAAAAAATACAAATTTCTTCATTTACAATTATCACTAAATTATCACAAAGCAGTAGTTTATTTGAAGTAGTTTATTTATGAAGATATTTATTTGAAGTAGTTTTGTAGTTAATACCTGTCATCTCTCCAAATGGAAGATGAAAGGTGTGCGTCTCAGGACGCCACCGCTCAACAAGTCCGTGTATTAGCGCCGCATCTATTTTTTTGTGAGGCATTACTGCGATCTGGTATAAACCCAATCGAATAAAAAATGGCGCGTATGCAACGTGGTATGCAGTCTGACAACGGTAGTGCTTCACGTTTATAACCTCCATTTTCTATATTACAAAAAAAAAATTAGAAAAATTCAAACAAGATGATATTTCAAAAAAAAAAAGTAAATGCTTACCTCATCGGAAGCGTGACACACCCTGTGATAGTTGTGCGGTATCCACAACAGATCACTAAAATTATCCCGCGCCATATTTACTTCCTCAATGATTTCGTCTGCCATGCTACAAAATTAATTCAAAGTTAATTCATTGTTTTAAAAAATTTTAAACTAATGTAAATTGTTTTACATTTTTGTAATTATATCTAAATCAATTTAGATTATCTAAATTATTGTAAATCTATTCGGAACTAATTTGTAATTTTCTAAACTATTTAACACTATTTTAAAATTTTCTAAATTTTTCTATACCATGTTGGAACTTTACTAAATTATTCTAAACTATTTTGAAACTTTTTAAATTATTCGGCCACTATTTTAAAATTTTCTAAATTATTCTACACTCTTTTGAAACTTTCTAAATTATTTTTTACCATTTTAATATTTTACAAATTACTCTAAATCATTTTAATTTTTTTCTAAATTATTCTACAATATTTTGCAACTTTCTAAATTATTCGGCCACTATTTTAAAATTTTCTAAATTATTCTACACTGTTTTGAAACTTTCTAAATTATTCTATATTATTTTGAAACTATTTTGGAACTTTTCTAAATTATTCTACAATATTTTGCATATTTTGAAACTTTCTAAATTATTCGGCCACTATTTTAAAATTTTCTAAATTATTCTACACTCTTTTGGAACTTTCTAAATTATTCTACATTATTTTGAAACTATTTTGGAACTTTTCTAAATTATTCTACAATATTTTGCATATTTTGCAACTTTCTAAATTATTCGGCCACTATTTTAAAATTTTCTAAATTATTCTACACTGTTTTCGAACTTTCTAAATTATTTTTCACCATTTTTATATTTTAAAAATTACTATAAATTATTTTAAATTTTTTCTAAATTATTGTAAAATATTAAAAAACTTCAAAATTATTCGGGCACCACTTTACATATTTTTAAATTATTTTATACTATTTTGGAACCTCCTAAACTATTCTATATTATTTTTAAACTATTTTGGAATTTGTCTAAATTATTTTACAATATTTTGCAACTTTCTAAATTATTCGGCCACTATTTTAAAATTTTCTAAATATTCTAAATTGTTTTCAAATTTTCTAAACTAATCTAAACTACTTCTAAATAATTATAATTATTTCGACAATATTCTAAACAAATAATCTAAATTATTCTCAATTGTTGAACGAATAATCTAAGCAATATTGTAAATTCTAAACAATTTAAACAATATTCTAAACAAATAATCTAAGCAATATTGAAAATTCTAAACAATTTAAACAATATTCTAAATAATCTAAACAAATAATCTAAGCAATATTGTAAATTCTAAATAATCTAAACAATATTCTAAATAATCTAAATAATAATGCAAATAATTCTAAATAATCTAAACAATATTCTAAATAATCTAAACAATATTTCAAATAATTCAAAATAAACTAAACAATCCTCTAAATAATTCAAAACAATATAATAAATATTCTGAAAAAAAAAAACCTGATTTTTTTCTCAAAATTTCACTTTTTTTTTCCTTCTTTCTTCTTTCTCCTTCCTTCTTTTCTTTCTTCCTTTCTCTCGGCCGCCTTTTATTTTTCTTCAACCGTCGCTCTCTGCCTCTCTCTCGCTCTCTGTGTTTCTCCGTCGCCGACCGACTGTAGAAAAACGAAAATGAAATCGAATTTAAAACGCGAGCGAGGGTCACGGGTCTGCAAAATTACCCTCTTTCCGGTGCACCATTAACCGGATCGAGAGTCCGGTTAACCGTTAACCGGATATTTGATAAAAGTCCGGTTAACCATTAACCGGTTATTTTGAAAAGATCCGGGATTCCATTCAGCGGAAATATATCAAATGTCCGGTTAACGGTTAACCGGACAGGGCATAAATCAAATTTTTGTAAAAAATAGGGTAGATTCCGTAATTTATTAATATTTTTGGGTATTTATAAAAATTTCGGCTTTAATTTGACAAGAACATAAAGACTTGAAATTTAGAACCTATCTAAACTGACAGATGATACAAGCAAGTTTTGATATCTATGTATATATATAAGTATGAAGTATTGATATATAACATATTAAGTTTTTTTAAATACTGACATATTAGCTCTTTATTAAGATTGTACAATTGGTGTTAGTTGAGTTCTAATTTAAAAATAATTGATTTTAAAGTTTTTATCATGCTCAGAGAAATATCAAGTATTTATATATAACATATCAAATATTTGCATATCATATCAAACATTTATATCTAATATATTTAGTATGGCTCATTAAGTATTTATACCTAGCATATTAAGTCTTTATATATTACATATCAAGAAGAAGAAAAAAAACAGCGGAGCAAATAGAATCCGAAAGTACTTCAATATGAATATCATTGAAAAAAAATCAAGTACAAGACATTCGTATCTTTAGAATCTCAAAATTTCTCACAATTTGTCAGAAATACAGGTGAAATTGAAAGGATGGAAAAAAAATTTCATCTAAAAACGTGTAAAAGATGGGTGAGCTGTGAGGTAAAAAATAATAATTTTTCTATTTGTAATGTTAATGTTGATATCTATGTGTGCAAGTGTTGATACATAACATATTAAATTTTTATATCCAGCATACTAAGTGTGAGCTCAAAATATAAAAATGGAAGTTAAACTTGGTAAAAAGAAAAAATTATGAAAGTTCAAAAAAAGAAAGTGAGTTGGAAGATTTTTGTTAGACTAGAGACTCAAACTAGAAAATTTCTCTCTATTTTTTTTGTATAAGCAAACTATAGCAGGAGAGATGACATTGGTTGCCATCAATGGGTACGATACGGGTAGAGTGGAATCATTTTCATCCATACTTACTAAGAATTGATCTTGCCCATACCCTACTCATACTCGTTAAGAATATGTCTTATCCTATCCTACCCTACCCATACCCGTTAAGACTAGCAGATAATAAAACAGTAACAGATAAATAACAAAAATATAAATATAATAGTTTTATTATTTTTACAAATAAACTATCGAAACTTATCATGTCATATATATGCATACAATTACTAATATAAAATAAAAATAAAAATATACAATCAATTCTAATTAATAATTTTTTATAAAGCAAAAAAAATCAAATCACAAGTTTCCTGGCCCCTCTTATGATTTTTTTTCCACTCTAAATAATCATGTATGATACTAATTCTTTCGCAGTCCATAATATTTATTTTTGAAAACAAAAAATTGGTGGGTCCTTATTCGGTGGGCACTGGAAGTTGGAATGTCTTAAACTCTAGATGCCAAACCAATGGTGCCTGTTGTTTCTGTACTTTTAAATTGCTACTATGGATATGGGAGCGTGCACTGGCCGTAGACAATGCATGCACTGAATGTCTAGAAAAAGAAAAGTTACATGATTGAGTTGTACGATATGATCCTTGCAATGAATACGATTACATCGAATTAGAAACGGTGGTTGTGACTTAATTAATACAAAAGTGACAGTTTCCTGCTTCGTTATGACATAATTAATAAGGAGGGTATACATGAAATTTTTCCCTAATTAATTCTCTCTTGAAGAAATTAAAGCTTTTGGTCCCCTTCTAGTTAACTAGTGGTTTGCTTTTACCCGTCCGGGTCGGACCCGATCCGTACCCGCCCGTGCCCGTTACCCGGGTTATCCGTGCCCGAGCCCGGGTATGGGTCGGGTAAATGGGTACACGGGTACGGGTAAAAAACGGGTAGGGTACGATTTTTTGGTTCAAAACCCGACCAAACCCGGTCCGATTTAAGTCCGACCCGACCCGACCAACCCGACCCGGACCTGTACCCGACCCGTTAAAAAATTCAGAAAAATTCAAAAAAATTCAAAAAAATTCAAAAAAAATTCAAAAAAATTCAGAAAAAATTCAAAAAAATTCGAAAAAATTCAATTTTTTTTGAAATTTCGAATTTGTCACCTAAAAAAAAAAAAAAAAAAAAAAAAAAACCGGACCGGACCGGGTACCCGACCCGGACCGGGTACCATACCCGGACCGCCCTACCCGTGCCGGGTACCACGGGCACGGGTAAAACTCGGGTCGGGTACGGTTTTTGAAAATTATACCCGAGTATACCCGCCCCGAGATACCCGTTTACCCGACCTACCCGTACCCGACCAAACCCGTGGCCCGACCCCGGGTAAACCCGGTCCGCCCGAACCCGGTCCGAGAGCAGAAGCCTATAGTTAACTAAACATATTCTTGGTTTGTCAACCAAGGGTTTTATTCTGGAATTAAGCATTTATTTTAATAATCTTAACAATTTTAAAAAATTAAATTTAAAATTAACGTTCAAAATCATAAGTATTATCTATATTATCCGCATATTACGCCTACAAAAATATGATAAGATTTGATGTTTATTTTACCGTCCATCAAGTAAATTAATATTATAATAGTTCTAAATATAACGATTTTTTATACATCATCAAATAATGTTTGAAATACATAAAATTTGATTGTGAGGCTATATATATATGTTCAATAACACACTATAATTTAAAAAAAAAAAAATTGAAAGCCTGGCAGCAGTATTTTTAATTTTCAATTTTCTTTAATTTACTACAAACATATATTATCAAAGTCGTAATAATAACTACTTGTGGAAAGTTTCTCTTTGTGGTAAAAGTTTGTGATTAGTCATCTTTTTAAATTTTAAAATAAAGACGAGAGCTATCTTTTTTTTTTTTAAAAAATTTTGAATTTACGATCTTTCACCCATATGACATTATCTTTAGTTACTAAAAGACTATTTTTTATCATAATAATTATTGTCAAAAAAGTGTCGACCCAATATATCCCAAGCCATTTTAATTTTCAAGGGATTGATTCTCACCATGACTCGACATATACAGGATGTATAAATTATTAAATGCGGGAATTCTGCTAGTGTTCATACATGGTAATAATATATAACATTAATGCGACATATTATAATCAGTAAATATAATATTAATTTTTAGGAAAATTTAGATCCATGCCATTCCAAAATTCACTCCAAAATTTTGATTTGATTAAATGCTACTCCAAATCTTACTTATTAAGAAAATTGCCACCATTACCAAATTATTATACATTTATAATAAAAAATAAACACAATATGTTATATTTTGAATGGTATTTTCATATATTCCACAAATATTCTCACCCTTTAATTTCTACACCCTTAATAGGTTTGATCCGATCCGATCGAAAAGAAATGATTAAACAATATAATAAAACTCTCACCCGTCGTTCTTTCCATTTGTGCATCCTCTCTTCGTCTCCTCTCTTCCCAGTCGAAAAGAAGTTCCGTCGAGCCTCTCCTGCCAGTCACCGCCACCCCAGTCGCAAGTGGTTGCTGGCAAGTGGTTGCTGTCGTCCGCCTCTCCTCCCAGACCATGTTCTCCCAGTCGCTGTCGTCCGGCTCTCTTCCCAGTCGCAGCCACCCAAGCGATTCCTCTTTGCCGAGTATGAGGTGCCCGGACTGCGAGAAGCAATTGCTAAAGCTCGTGAGCAGTACATACGACAATCTAGGGAGGGTGTTCTACAAATGCTTGGCTAATAAAACGGTACCGTGTTCTAATCTCAATTTGTTGGGTATTGCGAATTTTGGGTTGAAATTGGGCAAATTGGGCAAATATAGTTTTATCACTATCCGATCCGTATTCGATCCGTTTTCACCCCTATCCGTAGGACAAGTTTAGTACATTACTGGTACCAGCAGCTTGCATATCCATCAGCTACTCACCAGCTGGAGAGAAATTGGCACTGTACCAGTAGCTAGCTATCACACCTCGTGGCCACGGGTCGCAACAGTCTCCCGCAGTAAGCATACAACTCTGTGTATGCTTACAAGGCAGTCAACATACACTCAGAAATTCACGACAAAAATAATGCATAACAAGTTTCTAAATATAAATCAGAGTACACGAGTCTGGTAAAAATATAATATATCAAGGTATCACCTATGGATACCAACTATCAGGTGTGACATAGAGAGTTATAAGACCAAAAATAATATATACATCTCTCTAGCCAACTAACAAAATATCTATGGAGGTAATGGTGATCTATACCAGAGGCCTACTGGTCGTGTGCCTCCCTAGACTTAGATGCACCAGAATTTGTAATATAACCCAAAGGGTGGGGGTGAGAATACAATTCTCAGTGCGAATTTGCCACAGTTAGATTGTTGAACTTGCAATCAAATTTCATATTAAAAAATAAAACCCGTACTATAGCAATTCAAACAGATTCATATTTATAAATAAAAGAAATGCAGATGCTCGACAACAACTAAACAATTGAATCACAATTCACGGAATTTTCAAGATGAATTTCAAACACAACACATGTTGGCTTAACTCGACTTATTATTCGGGCTTGTAACAACTACAGATGTTCAATCGAGCTGGACCCTTTATCTGACCCTCGTCTGTAGGGTTACTGACACATACAAACGTTCCACCAAGCTGGACCCTTTATCTGACACCCATATGTAATTGGTTGGCCTAACCATTTTCTAAGGTCTTTTTTGAATCATATAAAGAAAATTCACTTTGAACTCATTTCAATGTTCGTATTATTCAATTGACCGTCAAAACGCATTAACACGTAGGAAAATGCCACCGAGCCACAGACGTTACACATGTCACCCATGATTTCAATCCACATATCAATACAATCACTCACCCCTCGTTCCAATCGGTACTGGAAAAAATGAGGGTCATTCACCTAAAGCGCTAGAAGGATCCCGAGCTCAAAGTCAGCCATACGGCTCAACTTCATAAATTCGCACACATACACATTCTCAATTATCAATTCGTAATGACTCTCAACCATAATCAGATCATAACAGATCGACACAACCAACAACCATACCAGTATGCAAATCATTCAAGTCAATTTAATTCGAGTTTAATTTGATTTGGGCTATGCAAATAATTTATGCAATTCAATGATGCAATCAATTAGATATTCAACATGACAAACGAATAAACAGTTTAATTCCTGAAAATAAAATATCAAACAAGTCCAAAAATCCCGCACCTGTTTATAATGAGCGTACTGCTTAATTACTGATCAGATGTCTCAAAATGTTCTGCAAATTCCTGCTCGACCGAGCCTACACCTATGTTACACGTATACTTGGTTTAATCCTGGTTCAACGGTCGAGATACTTACTCGAGTTCATTTAATGGCTTACACATTCCTTAACCAATTCCTATGATTTGGTATCGATTCTTTTGATTCCTTCTTTCTTACTCAAAATTCCTAAAATTTCACACATTTACATCTAGGTCCTCTAAACCATATACAATTTTCATTTGGTAACAATTAATGTATCGGTTCTCTATTTTGGTTCCCGCAACAATTCGGTTTACCGATTGATTAACCCTAATTTGGTCAAAACCTCAAATTAACAGTTACACGTTCTAGCATTTCAAGATCAAGAGGTAACCCTACCGATTACAAGTCTAATTGGTTGGATTAAACTACACAATTCACGATTATTCCCAATTTTGGTTTTGGCACGGAAATCCTAAAAGTCAAAATTCAAAATCGAGATGAAATCGGGAATGAAATCGACAAATAAACAACCAAGAAGTTCAAGGGAACTAGTTTAAAAGCAATTCAAACTCAAATCTTGAATTTAAAATGAAAATCTGAGTAATCGAGAAATATGAGATTTTAGAGAGAAACGGAAAGAGAAAGGAATACAGAATAGGAGGGATAGGAGAGATCTATGGCTACTTGCTCAGTTCCAACTTCGATTTCTCGCGACAATCAGTGGTTCGAGAGGGAGAGAGAGCTCTCTCTCTCTTTTTCTTCTCTCTTGGGCGAAAGCCACAGAAAATGGGGAAAGGAGCAGAGGGGAAGAGAGAGAATCTGGAATTTGGTTAAAAAACCCTCTGAGTGCGGACGCACTCAATTTCAGTGCGGGTCAGTCACCCGCACTCAGCCATAGACAATTATTCAAAACTTGGAAAATCACAGGGAAATTCATCAGTGCGGACGCACTCATTTTCAGTGCGGGTCACCCGCAGTCAACACGTGGCAGAATTTTGACAGCTCAGAAAACACCGAAATATACATGAGTGCGGATGCACTCACGTACAGTGCGGACACACTCAGTACTTGGTTAAATTTTCATCAAAACGGCACTAGATAATAAAAAGTCCGAGCCTAATGCGTCCGCATTGAAATTCAGTGCGGGTTAAGGCACCCGCACTCAAGACTTAGTCATATTTTGGAAAAAGAAACTGGAGTCAGTGCGGATCTCCCATCCGCACTCACCACCAGTGCGGACGCACTGAGCCTATAAAGATCCAGAAATTCGTATTTTCGATGAGGTTTCGATTCAGACTTGATTTGCTTACCGAGAAAGACACTATTTAAGGTTTAAATTTCTATTTCGTTAGCACGATTTTTGATTTTTACTTTCAAAAACATTTAAAAATAAATTGTAAAAATTATGTAACGTAACACTAGCAAATCGAATTCTGCTGGTACAGATTCATTCATAGTGATGTTCGACCAGTAAACTTGCTTGAGTACGACTGGTAGTCTGGTACTCGATGGATTTCCTGGGCAGTAAACTTGCTTGATTACATAGTAATATCTATATAAAGATATGGTGTGGTATGGACATAACCCAGTAAATATTGGTGCAGCAGTCCATTTTACAATGTACACAGCTCTTAAACTTTGACAATCTAATAAATTTAAATTAAAGGGCAGAAATATGTGTTATACGGTAGTCCAAATCAAACTATATCATTTCAAAAATTTAAAAGACTAGGGTAAAAGTAATAGTAATAGTAAAAATTCAAACCACATGACAATACATGAAGAGCTTATCTCCTGGCCAATTGGTACATCAAGAAAAGAACCAATCATAAAAGCATTAGCCTCAAACTTCTTCGATCCTGACTTACAAAAGACATGACATTATAGTTAATCAATAAAGATTGTTGATTCATACTTCCAATTAGAGCTTTCTTGATAGTTGCATAGCATGGCATGGCATTATAGTTGCAATTAGAATGTTGATTCATACTTTCAATTATAGTTGCATGGCATGGCATTATAGTTGTATGGGTAGAGATTCCCTTGACTTACAAAAGGCATGTCATTATAGTTGCTAAATCATTATAGAGATTTCATTGACTTTGTTGGTTGTAGCAATAATTTTTTTTGTCTATTTGATTAATTTGCATAACATACAATTATTGAATTTTACGATTTCTTCTATTTTTAGAAGATATGTAGGTTCAAGACAAATAAAATTGCAATATGGAATACTTGGACTGAAGAAATCATGAAAACACTTATCAAGAATATAAATTGTAAAATCTTAAATTTGGTAAAGTGTATTCGAGCTTGTTTAAACAGGGGACAAACGTTGGTAACGTTTTCAGCAAGAAACAGCTTGATCGAATTCAGAAACAACTTAAAACGTTATAACGATTTACCAAACGTTGTAACGTTTTAGGAATGTCAGAACTGCTGAAGCACAGCTATACAGAAACAACTTCAAATATTGCAACAATTTACCAACGTTGTAACATTTTAGGAATGTAAGAACTGATGAAGCACAGCTGTTCATAACCAATTGTAACGATTTAAGAATGTCAGAACTGCTGAAGTACAGCTGTACAGTATTAACTTGAAACGTTGCAACGGTTTACCAAATGTTGTAACGTTTTAAGAATGTCAGAACGTTAAGTATAGCTGTATTTAAATTTAAAATTCAAGAAACAAACATTGTTGTCAATAGTTACAATGATTTACTTAAATCATCGTTGTAACGTTTGATAAAAGTTGTTACGTTTTAATTAAATCTGAGCTTCAGAAATTTCTATTTTTGATCAAGTTTGAGTCAGTGCAAATCGTTATGTAACGTTTTACAATAATTGTAATGATTTGATCTACTCGCAGAAAAAGAAAACATAAATTCAAAATCGAGCTAAAATGTTATAACGTTTTATAAAACGTCTGTAACATTTTAGGTCAATTAGCTCATTTTGGAGCTGTTTCTATAAATAGGGTAGTGGAGTCTCTTCCCCACTTAACCTAGTCGCCTCTAAAACTGCAAAAGAATATTTTCTGTGAGCTAAAGTTCCTCCATTATTGTGAGAGCTTTAAACTTCAATATCCCTAAACAACCTCAAATCCACTTCATTAATCTTGAGTTAGATTAGGTTAGAGAGACATTTTGAGTGTTTCTCTTGTGGAGATTTTACTTTGAGACTTCGTTCTCTCCTTCTTGAGTTGCTCGTGTGACTTCCCTTGATTATAAGGGCTCGCCGGCACTCATCTCTAGTTGGCCATGTGACTTT